>PVKS010001935.1:0-28208 GCA_004027875.1 Aplodontia rufa
TCCTATCAGACAAAAGCTCCTAGCTTGGACAGTTTTCCAGTGGGATTTTATAAACCTTTCAAGGGTTAATATCTATTTGATTTTTTAAAAAAAATTTAATTGACAAATAAAAACCATACATAACTATCATGAACAATGTGTTGTTCTGAGACATGTACACACTGCGGAATGGCTAATGTTAACATGCATTTCTGTGCTTATCATTATTTTGTGTGATGATAACTATTTTATATAAATTACTCCAGAAAATGGAAAAAGCAAACAAAAGAACAAAAGTAAAGCTGCCCAATTGCCCAGCTAATTTTTTTTTTTATAAAGACAGAGGGACAGTGAGAGAGACAGAGAAAGAGAGAAACAACTTTTATTGAGTTTTTCACATGGCCTAAGTTGCTCCAACACTCAGTTGTGTACGTGGTGCTGGGGTTTGAACCCGGGTCCTTGTGCTTGCCAGGCAAGCGCCGAAACCGCTGAGCCACTGCTCCAGCCCATTGCCCAGCTAATTTTATGCGGTTTGCATAATCTTGTTATGGTTTGGATTTTTAACGTCCCCCAACCCTCGTGCCTGGAAGGCTTGACCTCCCTCGTAGCAGTGTTCAGAGGCGTGGCCATCAGCAGGTGATTGGAGCTCTGACCTCACGAATGGATTGGTCCATCTATGGATTCATAGTCTAATAGGCTATTGGGAGGTGGAGGAAATTTAGAAGTAGGTCATTGGGCTGAGAGGTGGCTCGGCAGTTGTGGTGCTTGCCTGGCATGCGTCAGGATGCGAGTTCAAATCCTAGCACCTACGTACATGATGAAGTCTTGGAGCAATGAGAGGCCCGTGAAAAATAAAATTGATTCTTTCTCTCTCTGTGTCCCTCTTTCTTTTAAAATAATAATAATAAAAAAAAAGAAACAGGAGAAAGAAAAAGAAGTAGGTTATTGGGGGTGTGCTCTTGAGGTCTATGCTTTTGTCTCCAGCCCTTTCCTGTCTTTTTGCTTCTTGGTGGCACCTGGTGAGCAGTTTTGCTCCACCACATTTTCCCATGATGTTCTGCCTGACCACAGGCCTAGGAACACTGGAGTCAAGTGACCTGGCCTGAAACCTCCGAAACTGAGCCAAATTGAATCTCTCCTCCTTTTAATTGTTTTTCTCAGGTTTTTATCACGGGGATTGAAATCTAACACAATTTTGAATCTCAGATTAGCTAGGGAAGATATGAAAGAAGAAAAGCATAAACCCATTCACTTCTGGATGTAAGTGTAACAGCCCTTGGACTGGGGCTGGGACTCAGTGATAGAGTGCTTGCCTGGCACGCAGGAGGCCCTGGTTCCATCCCCAGCACTGAAAAGCAAAATGTGTAATAGGCTTGCACAAAATATTAGCTATCCAAATCCAATAGTTTGCACAATGATCAATTACTGTTATTCCAGGAATGAAAAGTTACTGAAACAGAAAAATGTATCAGTTTATTTCATTTTAATACCAGATCAATGAAGAAATAAAGACTGATTTCATGAGAGATGGAAAAAGTATCTTATTTATGATGAGAGCTCCAGAATAAAACATTAATACTCTTTTATGATAAGATTTACAGAATACTAAGAGCATCAAAGAACTTTCTGAACCGATATAAAGTACACATCTGTAATCCCAGCTACTCAGGAGGCTGGGGCAGGAGGATCATAACTTCAAGGCCTGTCTGGTCAACCTTGAAAAACCCAGTCTTCAAAAATTAAATAAATAAATTGAGTTGGGGCTGTAGCTCAGAGGTAGAAATATCCTGGATTCAATCTCCAGTACTTCCAAAAATACTTCACATAAAAACAGAAAAAACTCAACCCAACAATAACTAAAACATCTAACAAGAAAGCAAACTTTGTACAACAACTTTAGTAGCATTTCCATTGAAACAGAAGGAGAAGATGTTTACAATTTCCACTACCATCTCAGCATAATATCAGAGGCCTTACCAGTCTTTGAAGATAATGGCATAAGTAATGCTAGGATTAGATAAAAAGAGATGAGTGTTCAGTGAAATAATCTAGTCACAGACAGACAAATAATGCGTGATTCCAATCTACGTGGTCTGTCTGTTATGAACAGATCTGTTATGGACATGTTCTTGTCCCCAAAGGCTCCTGCTAATGCAGAAATGTTCAGAGGTAAAATGATTGCATTGTGAGAGCTGTAATCTACTCAGTCCATCACCTCTGGACGAACTGAATGGGTGGTAACTGCAGGCAGGTGGAGTGTGCCTTGGAGGAGGTGGGTCACTGGGGGTGTGCCACGAAGGATGCATCTTCCCTCTCCCCTTCCCTCTCTCCCTGCCTCCTGACCCCACCATGAGCTGAGCCCCTTCCTTCCCTCACGATGTGCTGCCTCACCTTGAGCCCAGAGCAATGGAGTTGGCCCTCTATGGGTGCAGACCTCTGAAATCATGAGTCCCTAAAAAACTTTTCCTCTGCTAAGTTGTTCTTGTCAGATATTTTGGTCACAGAGACAAAACAAAACAAAACAAAAACCCAAACAAACCAACAAAAATAGTTACAAAAATCCAAAATAGCTAAATTCATAGAATCAAGGAATAGAATGCTGGTTTCCAGGGGTTAAGGAGAGGGGGAAATGGGGGATTACTAATGGAGGGGCGTAAAGCTTCAGTCAAGCAAGATGGAGCAACTCTAGAGATCCACTTTACAACATTATATTATAGTCAACAATAATATATTGTATACTTAAAATTTATTAACAGAGTAGACTTCTTGTTCAGTATTCATATCACACACGGACATGCATGAAAAGAAAAGATTTGTAATTACCTTTTAGGACAAAGCAAGAGGGACCGTTAGTCAGGTGTTTTTTGTTTGTTTTTTGTTTGTTTTTAATTTCCTTATCCACACAACAAACACTCAGTGTCCCCCACAGGCTTGCCAGTTGAATTTTGTGTTCTTTCTGTGGCTTCTACTGAGAAACATAATTTCTTACTTACAGAAAGCAGAGGTGCTCAGAAGACAAAGCTGAAATGAACTGCTACGCCAGGGCAGGGGTCGCGGATGC
This sequence comes from Aplodontia rufa, assembly GCA_004027875.1. Classification (NCBI taxonomy): domain Eukaryota; kingdom Metazoa; phylum Chordata; class Mammalia; order Rodentia; family Aplodontiidae; genus Aplodontia; species Aplodontia rufa. Next base: position 3,041 of record PVKS010001935.1, read on the forward strand.
CTGTCCTCTCCCTTCACGTTAATTAGCTCCTTCTAGGGGTTTAAAAATGTGATAGCTATATTTCCCCATCTCTTACTGAAGTGCCTAAGTGCCCTATTCATATGATAATCCCTACTGGGGAGTATGGTATGAATTTTAGGGAAAGAAACAAGCACTGCTTCAAGGTGAGATCGGGGTAACCAGATGTGCTGTCTGCTGAACCTCTTTTATTAGTTGCTTGCTTTGCAGTACTAGGGATTGAGCCCAGGGCCTTGCGCATGCTTGGTAAGCACTGTCCCACTGAGCTACATCCCCAGTCCTTTTTATTTTATTGGGAGACAGGGTCTTGCTAAGTTGCCCAGGCTGGTCTCCAGTTTGTGATCCTCTTGCCTTAGCCTCCTGAACAGCTGAGACTACAAGATGCATGCCACTGCCAGGGTGGAGCCTCTTTTAAATAAAAATGGTGTTAAATTTATAAAAAAGGAGATCTAAGCTGGGTAATCCCAGTGGTTTTGGAGGCTGAGGCAGGAAGATACCAAGTTCAAAGTCACTATCAGCAATTTAGCGAGGCCCTGAATAACTTAGCCAGACCCTGTCTCAAAAAAATAAAAAAATTAAAAAAAATATATATATAAATGAAAAGGGCTGTGGATGTGGCTCAGTGATTAAGTGCTGGTAGGTTCAATCTCCAGTACCAAAGAAGAAAAAAAAATAGGATATCTAAGTCCTCATTCTTTTGTTTCCTTTAGCAGAAAAATACAAAGGACATAAATAAGATTTTGAAAAAATGGAGAAAAATACCAAATCTATGATTGGTATGGCTTAACTTTGTAAATTCTTTTCAAGTACACATGCAATATAGATTAACTCCCAATAAAAATTCTAGCTGGAGTTTTGAGGAATACAATTGTAACATATATGTGGATGGCTGAAAGTTCAAAATGTCTTAAGTATAGGAAAAGATGTGGCAAAAGATGGTATCACTCACATATCAGATATCCACCTACTGTAAACGATAATGATGATAACGTTGTCCCAGTAATATATAAATAAACCAACAAACAGAACTGGGAGGTCAGCAACTGAACTACATGTATGTGAAGACTTACTATATGATGAATTCTGTATCAGAAAACAATTGAAAACAGACAAGGTGCTTAGTAAATGATGTTAGGATGCCCCTTTCTCACTATATGGAGAAAATCATAGATGTCACAAAGATTGGCTCCAAATGGATTGAAGACCTCAATATAAGAGATAAATTTATGAAGACAATAGAAGAAAATGTCAAAGTTTTTGAGAGCAGGGAGTAGGGAAAGGAGTTGTAAACAAAATTTCAAAAGCACCAGTTGTAAGTCACAAAGAGTGGTTGCATTTGGCTGCACCAAAATTCAAGAGTTTTGTTCCATGTAGTGTAATGTTTAGATAACATTAGCAAATGATGTTAATTAGGAAAGGATATTTATAATGTTGAAAGCCAACAAGGAATAATATACAAAGTATATAAAAACTCCTTAAGGGCTGGCGATATAGCTCAGTGGTAAAGTGTCTTGCCTGGTATGTGTGAGGCCCCTGGTTCAATCACCTGTACTGTAACACACAAACAAATGAACAAAATAAAAAAAACCTTAAACAAATAAGGAAAAGATGGGAGACCCAAGAGAAAAAAGTCATAATATGACGAATGAGTAGTTCACAGAAGAGGGACAAACAAATAACAAGTAGATGAAGAATTTCTAAAATTCATTACAAAGAGGTGAGATGCAAGTTAAAACAAGATATCATGTCACATATATTTGAATGGCATGATTAGAAAGGTGGATAATACCAAGTATCGGAGATGATAAGAGGCAAAGGAGATTTTTTTTTTCATTGCTGATAGGGCGATAAATTGTAAAATCACTCTGAAAGGAATTTTTAGATAAATCAAATGTGCATTTCAATCCCACTCAGACATATTTTTCTGAGAACTAGCAAAAGTCTGAGTGGGGACATGTTTATGGATATTATTGTATTACCATTATTGGAGGTAGGGAGTGAGAGTCATCTGAGGTGACGATCAATAGGTGAGTCAATAAGTAAAATATGGTGGGTGGTGTGTACGGTGGAATGCTATACAGCAGTAAAAAGTAATGAATTAAGTGATTGTGGAAAAAATCTCACAGTGATGAAGGAAAATAGCAAATGAGATAGCAAATTCGATGAGAGTCATAGCACTAATACTGTTTACTGGAAAACACATGACTCTCTACAAAACAGAACAGCTGTACCTATTTTGTAGTGCTAAGCCCATTTAAAGAGATATATCTATTTTTTAGTTTTTATATTGGGTTCATCTGTTTACTTTGGAAGTTAGAAGGCTTTTATTTATTTGTTTGTTTTAAATAGAGAGAGAGAGGGAGAGAGACAGCTAGAAAGAGAGGATCGATACTATCTATTTTTTCATTTGGCCTTTGTTTCTCTGACACTCAGTGGTGTATGCGGTGCTGGGGTTCAAACCTGGGTCCTCACGCATGCCAGGCAAGTGTTCCAACTGCTGAGCCACCTCTCCAGCCCCCATATCTATCTTTTAAAAAAAATGATCTTTCAGAGGAGGAAAATGAAAGTGAGACTTGAAGAAAGAGCAAAATAAAATGAAGGAGAGGGATCTCATGGACCCAGGATGACAATACACTGAGAAAATAAGGCCACGATGAAATCAGTCTGCTGCCTCTGTGCACCCTGGGCTCAAACTCTAATAATAACAAAACAAACCAACTAGATTTAGGCTGCATTTAGTCTTTTGCTATTTGAAATTATGCCTTTGTGACTGTCTTTCTCATACAAATTTCTGTAATTAAAAAAAAAAAGAAATCATTTTTCTTATATCACGTAATTTTGGGGTATCTTCTCCCTAGGTGGTACTCCTTCCAGAAGCAAAATCATAGTTACATACTTTACAAATGCACAGGGTGTTCACACGGACTCCACGACTGATCTGCAGTTTCAGTGATTTGAAGGACAGAGTCTATTTCGACAGCTTTCAAACAGCTTTGCCTCCAGACTCCTTTATACTCTTAAAATTATTGATGATCTCAAAGAGGTTTTGTTATTTACCATACCGGAAATCAGGATGGGGGAAAAAAGTTAACTATTTAATGATTAAAAAATCATTAAAAAATATCATAAAGTGTTAATGTAATGACATTTTAAAATGAAAATGATTTGACAACAAAAACATTTAGTGAGAAAAGTGGTTTCATATTACTCGTGCACAAATGTCTTTGATGTTTGACTTAATAGAAGACAGCTGGATTCTCTATTTGCTTCTGCAGTCTCTTGTGAAATATTGTTGTGATTGAAGTATATCTAGAAAATCCAGCTTCACACGGACACGTCGTTGGAGAAGTGAGGAGTATTTTAACAGCCTTTTCATATAACCGTGGACATTTTTCTTTGATATTGCACCAAAGCTTGCCAAGTGGTAGTATCTTAAAGGTTATTTGCAATGTGGAATCTGAATCTATCGTCAATGGGCTTTTTGAAGTTTGTTAGATTAAAATCCATTGGTATGCCTTGTATTTTGAAAATTCTTTTACCTACATAGGACTTTGTAATTTTATGCATTGACCATTTGGAAAACATTGGTTCGCTGAGTTGTGCATCTCATGTACAATATTCAAAACCCACACTTGTCGCCGACAACACTGATCTCATCAGAGAAGGGTACCTACGGTGTCGGGAAGCTACGAAGCTCACAGCGGAGGGTATAAATTTTCCAGAATTCTAATTTTCACTTGAAAGCTCAAATTTTATCATGGCTAACAATACTGCCATTTTATCCTCCTTAAAGTTATGGACTCACTTTGTTATTTTTTGAGAATATTAAAAGGAAAAATCCTTAAGTTTGAACAACAGTAGTTTCTTTGCCAATTGTTCTTTCAAGCCCTTCTGACTTTTCAGGTGTTCCTGATGTCGAAGCCAGGGCGTTGGTAGATCTTCTGGTGTGAGATCCCAGATTTCCCTGGGTCTTCCGGTAGGAACTGTGATCAATTGTGCTGATAACACAGGAGCCAGAAATCTGTATATCACCTCTGTGAAGGGGATCGAGGGACGGCTGAACAGACTTCCTGCTGCTGGCATGGGTGACATGGTGATGGGCACAGTCAAGAAGGGTAAACCAGAGCTCAGAAAGAAGGTTCATCCAGCAGTGGTAATTCAACAATGAAAGTCACCGGAGAAAAGATGGTGTGTGTCTTTATTTTGAAGATGATGCCAGGGTCACAGTACACAATAAAGGTGAGATGAAAGGTTCTGCTATCACAGGGCCAGATGCAAAGGAATGTGCAGACCTGTGGCCCAGGGTGGCTTCCAGTGCCTGCAGCATTGCACGATTCTCCAGGGTATTTGTAAAAAAGTAATATCCATTGAAAAGTATTTTCTCAAAACAAAAAAAAGTTCTTTCAAATAAAAATGGTGTTCAGTGCCACAAGGCTCTCTAGTGGTTCAGCTTGCAACGCGCTGTCAAATGAAAGGAGGACGAGAGAGTCCTCTGCTCAGTGCGCAGCACAAATGCTTTATGCCCGCTTACTCTACTGTGAAGCAGAATGCCAAATAGATGTGCACCAGAGAGGCAAGTTCGAGGCCAGCCTCGGCAACTGCAAGACCCTGCCTCAAAAAATAAAACGGCTACCAATGTGACTCAGTGGTAGAGCACTCCAAAGTTCAATCCCCAGTTCAAACCAAGAAAAAGAAAGACTGTACTTGAGGGTGAGGTTTAATAAAACTAATCATTCCTACAGATATATGAAGACAAAACATTCTTTCTTTTTTTCCTCCTTTTTAGGAGCAGGGATTGAACCCAGTGTTGCTTAACCACATCTCCAGCCTGTTTTTTTTTTTTTTTTTTTTTTACTTAATTTGTTTAGGTTTTCACTAAGCTGCTGAGACAGGCTTTGAATTTGTGATCCCCCTGACTCAGGCTTCTGAGCCACTGGGATCATGGGTGTGAACCAACCACCACACCTGGCGAAGCCATTCTTAAGTACACCTGCTTCCCTTACCCCTGCACACTGGTGAACTGCGATTTTAGGACGGTTTCGTGCCATTGTCCTGATGCTGAGCATCCATCTTTTCCCACTTCTTAAATTTGAGGGCTCAGGAATTAGATTAGCTTGGCTTCTCCTCCAAGGGATCAAAATAATACTTAGGAGGAGGTCCAAGAAATTACTCGAGAAAGAGAAATCAGAAAAGAGAGAGAGAGATACAGAAAGAGAGGAAGAACACTTCCGAAATTTTCATATACAAACTTAAAAAGTAAATACTTTTGGAGTGATAGAGTGGGAGAAGGTTTTAAAGGTTCCTCCCACCCCTTCTTTGGTACTGAAGATAGAACCCAGATGTGCTCTACCATTGGGCTATATCTCCAATACCCACTCCCCCCTTTTTTTACAGAGAGAAAGGGACAGTAAGAGAGAGAGAGAGAGAGATAATCAATTTTATTTAGTTTTTCATGTGGTTTTCGTTGCTCTGATACTTCATTGAGACCCGCATCCTAGTGTATGCCAAGCAAGCTCAGTGCAACCGTGGAGCCACCACTCCAGCCTCACCCCTTCCCTTTCTATTTTGAGACAGGGTCTTGCAAAATTTCCCAGGCTGCCTTTGAACTTGTAAACCTCCTGCCCCAGGCTCCCAAGTTGCTGGGATTATAGGCACGCACTAGCACACCTAGCTGAGGAAAGTATTTCTAGTGATGACTTCGGAAATTACACAAGAAAAAATACATTACAACTTTTGTAAAAAAGCACTTCCTCATGACAAAAGAAAAAAATGCTGTAAAGAGACAAATAGTTGTGACTTCCATCTCAAATAAATGACTAAATTCATTAATACATAAAGAATTCCTCAAAATAAGAGAATAATGGGCTGGGTGCAGTGGGGCATGCCTGTGATCCCAGGGGATCAGGAGGCTGAGGCAGGAGGATTGCAGTTCAAAGGTGGACTCAGGAACTTCACTAGACCTTGTCTCAAAATAAAAGACATAATATGAAAAAAATGGGCTGGGGATGTTACTGGGTGGTTAAGTACCCCTGTATACACACACACCACACACATATGAATAATGGATGAAACATACAAATATTTTGCAGAAAAGGAAGTGTAAATGACTCCTTTATAGATGAAAACAGAAAAAGATATGCATTCCCTACTCAAGTACAAATTACAGCTACAACAAAATACCATTTCCCACTCACGGAATTGACAAAATTCTTAAATTTGACAATATATTGGCAGCCCTATAGGGAAAAATATAATCTGTACACCGCTTGTGGGAGTATAAACTGGTATGTCTCTTGTGGAGGGCAATTTAGAAACACTTTTCAAATTGAAAAATTGTCCTTTGCCCCAGAAATTCTGCTTCTAGGAATTTTTCCTACAGACAGACTTGTACATGAATGATTGTGAACTGACATTTAAACAAAGTTATTTTTTTTGTATTGGTTTTATTTACCAAACTTTGGAAACAAGTAGCTGTCCATCAGTTGGGGACTAATAATAGTGGTTACATGTTAAAGCAGTTTGTGATAATGTGGCACATTGTGGGAAGGGATAAGAGCAAGATTCTTACTCTACATCTAACTATATGTTATTTTGAAAAATTTGAATATATATCCATTAAATATTTTTAAAAGATTAAAGAATTTTATATACTCCTGGCAAGTACTAAATTTCTTCTTCATGTCTACCAAGATGGAAAATGAGATGAAGTGGGGTGTGGTGATGCACATCTATAATTCCAGCAACTTGGGAGGCAGAGGAAGGAGGATCCCAAGTTGGAGGCCAGCCTTAGTAACTTTGCAAGGCCCTGAGCAACTCAGTAAGACCCTATCTCAAAATAAAAATAAAAAGGGCTGGAGATGTGGTTCAGTAGTTAAGTGACCCTGGGTTTAATCTCCAGTGCATTAAAAAAAAAAAAAAAAAAGCAAGCAAGAAAAAATGAGATGAAACTGCTAGAAGATGTTTCTCCATGCTATGGTCCTTGCCTAGCATGCATGAGGCCCTGGGTTCAATCCCCAGCGCGGCAATGACAAAATAAACAAACAAACAGCCCCCCAAAAATCTGTTTCTTGCCAAAGAGAAAAATTGAAATTAGAAATTACGTGTCTGATTTTGCCTTAATTTCAGTGGTTGCTTAATACATTGATGGAATGAACAAAACAAACAAACAAGGACATTGTATGCCATAAGGCAGATGTTGTGATAACGGCACACCTGAGAGAGGGAATTCATGTTTAATTCTTCCTCTGTAGGACATTGCCGTTCTCTTCTTTCTCACCCTTCCTTCCTCATCCTTTTCTTCTTATTATTTTCGTAAACATTAATTTCCACTTTCATTCCATTACTTAGACCTGAATAAAAATGTTTGAAGGAAGAGCTACTCCGTGTGAACGGACACGTGTCTGCACGAGATCCTGATGGTTCAGAACTATGCCCATTATCTTTTGCCAATGAGAAAGTGGCATCTTTACTACACCAAATAAATGGAGTACTGAAAATTTAGTTAATTTTTTTTGGGGTGTGTGTACCTGGAAACAGAAGCTGGGCTGCAGAGCTCTTGGTTTGAGGTTGTTGAATCATTGATTCCTGAAGATGCATACTTATATCAGTCAATGCTTCATCAGATAATGTCCCATAAAAATCAACATACATATTTAACATAATGTAATAGAAAGGAAAATATATTTAACATACATGGTCAAATTACAAAATCAGATGCCTCACTGTTCTTAAACTCTCATCAATGGTCATGCATAATACAAATTATTACCAACTCCTTTTAGTGGACATTGTAACTGTCATTAATTTTCCCTTATTTATTCATAAATTTATGATTGAGGGTCTCAAAAAGTTGCTCAGGGCCTCACTTTTGCTGAGGTTGGCTTTTAACTTGAGATCCTCTTGCCTCAGCCTCCCAAGTGGCTGGGATTACAGACTTACCACTGTGCTTGAACACCTTTGGTTTTTTTTTTTTTTTCTAATTTTTGCAGTACTGGAGATTGAAGCCAGAGGTGCTTTGCCGCTGAGGTACATCTCCAGCCTTTTCTATTTTTTATTTTGAAACAGGGCCTTGCTAAGTTGCTGAGGCTCACCTTGAACTTGTGATGCACCTGCCTCAGCCTCTTCAGTCACTGGAATTACAGGTGTGTGCCACTACATAAGGCTAATGCTTTAGTATTAAAATCTCCCCCAAACCCCACCTCCAGTGCTGGGAATTGAATCAATGCTAGTTAAAAGCATTACCACAGACTTTTATTCTCAGCCTCCCCTTTTTAAAACTATCAGCAACAGATGTTCAGAACACATTACATGGCGTCACATTACTGCCATCATGGCAAGACATAGAAAGATGCGATTTAGTTTGTCGGATGAATCTCTCAGTACTGCATATGTATCTATGCGCGTATACATATGTTGACACAGATAATTCATTTACCACGGCGTCTAAGTTGCTCAGGCTGGTTTTTGTTTATGTTTTGTTTTGTTTGTTTTTTAAACAGAGAGGGACAGGATCAATTTTATTTATTTTTCACCTGGTTTTTGTCTCTCCAACTCTCAGTTGTGTTTGCGGTGCTGGGGTTTGAACCTGGGTACTTGTGCATGCCAGGCAAAGGCTCTCCTGCTGAGCCACTGCTCCAGCCCCTAGTGATTTTTTATTTTAAAAAGAGAGGGAGAGAGAGGGTGGGGGTGGGGGGAGAGAGAGAGAATAAATTTTATTTAGTTTTTCATGTGGCTTTCCTTGCTCCAAGACTTTGTTGTGCACATGGTGCTGGGGTTTGAACTCGCGTCCCTGCGCATGCCGGGCGCTTCTGTAACCGCTGAGCCTCCGCACCAGCCCTAGTAATCTGTTTTTGAGACAGCACTTTCATTATTAAATTATTTATTACTTTTGTAACACTTATTATTCTATGCACTCTTTAAACGCTGATAAAATCAAGGCCGACATTCTCTTAAATCCCCACAGGATGAGAGCAATCTTAAATTTAGTGTTTGGCAAAGCAGGTGGTAAACCGCTACCTCCAGGGGAAACATCAAATAACTCGGTGCAGAATCCGTTTCGTCTTCACCGGGTCGCACCGCAGTTTCTGGTCATTTCCACCCCGCAGGCTGCGCGCTGCGCGGCTCCTTTGCCCAGATGGTTGGAGGGAGGATTCCTCTGCAGTCACAGCCTCCCATTCATTCGTGGGAGGAGCAAGAACACAGCCCTGGAGAAGTCCCCGGAAGGTTTTTTTCATTATTAACAGAAAGGTTATATTACTGTCTGCCTGAGGGTGTTTACGGAAAGCTTGATTTCTTCATCTGGAAGTCAGCGTTGAGAGCGCACTCAAAACTAACTATCCAACAGGTAACGCATGCTTTCCTTCCAGACCCAGCTTGGGGCTTACACACAGCGGCATCCGATCACGGAGTTCTTCCATGCAAATGGTCATCCTGAGAAGTGCTGAAAGCTCCATGAGCCGTGTTTTACAAGAACAGAACAGATTCCCTAATTTCTAAAATAGCTCTATTAAATCCTCACCTAGCATGGGCCTGGTGGCACAGGACTATTATCACAGTTACTCTGGAGGCTGAGGGAGGAAACTGGGAAAATTAGGAGGAGCTCCTCTCAAAAATAAATAAATAAAAATAAAATAAATCAAAATTTGAAAAGAGGTATTTGTGTATGTTGGGGATATAGCTCAGTGGTAGATCACTTGCCTAGCCCTCTTGAGGCTCAGGGTTCAATTCGAAGTGTCACAAGCAAAACAACGACAAAAACACTTCCCCTAGAAGCAGAGGTATGGTGTTGACTTTTTAATTTTTATTTATTTATTTATTTATTTATTTATTTATTTTAAAGAGAGAGGGACAGTGAGAGAGACAGAGAAAGAGAGAAACAACTTTATTTAGTTTTTCACATGGCCTTAGTTGCTCCAACACTCAGTTGCGTACGTGATGCTGGGGTTTGAACCTGGGTCCTCATAACTGCCAGGCAAGCGCTGAAACCGCTGAGCCACCGCTCCAGCCCTACTTTTTGATTTTTATCTGTGTATTTTTGTACCAGAGGTTGAACCCAGGGGTACTTAACAGCTGAGTAACATCCCCAGTCCAGTTTGCTTTTTTCTTTAGTTGAGATTTTTATTGAGCGAGAGATAACACTATTTTTACTTTTTCATCTGCTGTCTTTCCTCCACTTAGTTGTGTGTGTGGTGCTGGGGGTCAAACCCAGGTCCTTGCGCATTCCAGGCAAGCACTCTACTGCAGATTCTCCTCTCCAGCCTCCCCTCTCCCACCCTGGCCATTTTTCATGTTTCATTTTGAGCTAGGGTCTTGCTGTCCTCCTGCCTCAGCTTCCTGAGCTGCTGGGATTACAGGTGTGCATCACTGAGCCTGGCAGCAAAACATAATTTTAATCCTTTTTTTCCCCTCTAAAATTTAAAATAAAAGCAGCAATATGTTCACAAATATTTTTCAAATGCTAATCCTGAAAGTGGTGGGATGTCTAGAGGTGGTGTCCTGTGTAAAACAGTGCTTCCTAAGTAATGGTTTGTGATGGAGTTTTCACCCATCTGTGATGAAATAGGAATATCAGGAGATTAGGGAAACATAGTGACTTATCACCAAGTTAACTCCATTCAAATTAGGACTGTCCTTACCTGAGATTATGTCATTTCTGCTTTTAAATGTTCATAATGTTCATTGTTTTATGACATAATAGCAGGGATAGATAATAGAGATAATATGAGTTTTAAACATGTTTTTAATAGGAACTTTTTTTTTTTTTGGTACTGGGGATTGAACCCAGGGCTTTCTACCACTGAGGTATATCCCAATTTTTTTTTTAAGAGAGTGAGAAAAAGAGAAAGAATCAATTTTATTTATTTTTTAAATCTGGCCTTTGTTTCACTGACACTTAGTTGTGTATGTGTTGCTGGGGTTGGAACCTAGGACCTCGCTCATGCCAGGCAAGGCTCCAGCTGCTGAGCCACTGCTCCAGCCCCCTCACCCCTTTTTAAAATTTTTTTTTTTTTTTAATTTTGAGACACGGTTTAGCTAAATTGCCTGTAGTCTTGCTAAGCAAACGAGGCTGGCCTGGAACTTGCCATCTTCTCGCATCATCCTTCCAGGTTGTGGATTACAGGCATGCACCACCACACCTGGCCTTTGATAGCAGCTTTTTGTAGATTTCTCTAATTTAAGAAATTTTATTGGTCTTAAAATCCACAAGTGTACTGGCCATATTTCATACAATATTAAAACAACTCCATATAAAGTAAAAATTCAGAAATTAGTGCAAAAATGTTGAATTTACCTAATATTTTACTTTTTCATCAGGACAGTGAGACATTTGCTTTAAATAAACAGTTAAATATATTAACTTATATATCCACAAACTAATTAAAGAGTAAATTTGTTCAAAGTGGTCATCACATGATGGGAAAGCTTGAGAAGTGTATTAAGAAGAATCAAGAGACTGGGGTATGGGAGATGTGAGGGTAATTGTGGTTTAAGAACATATGCACATCATATGTTACTTTATATGCATTTATGGCTATACAATGCTCAAGTCCTTAATAAAAAATTAAAAAAAAAAAGAAGGTGTGGCTGAAAGGCCACCTTTGCATGACTTGGAAAAGTTTGGGCTTTAGCTTTAAGAGATGAGATTTTACATTTAGTCAAACAAATCTAGGATTAAATTGAGGAGAACTGCCACTTTTGCATCCTTGATAGGTTAGGAACGGCATGAGCACCTGGTGGTGAGTGAAGTCCCAAAGGTAAATAAATCTGTACCCCAAAGTTTTTGTTTTGTTTGCGGCCCTGGTCCTAGTGCTAGTAAGTACGCCATAAACATTTGCTAAGTACAGAACATGAAAGAGAACAGAGAAGGTGCCTGCTGGAACAGCAACCATGGAGAACTGGGGAAACCAAGGACGATGAATTTTTTGAAGGCCTTTTAAAACCCAGGTAGCATAATCTTATTTGCTAGCAATTGCTCTGCCAATTATAATATGAATGGTGATATTCAAAATCATTCATTTGAAAAACAAAACTATATTACCAATTACATGCTTCTACTGTAATTTATATCATAACTAGAAGGCCACAGAATTTGTGGTTTATATAGTCCTAAATCCCTTAAAAATTCTAAAACCTCAGTGAACTTTCTTCATGCAAAGAGTTTCACTTATAATAACACATTTATGGACCTAAAATCATCACTAACTCCTTAAAATTACCAATAATAAAGTTGGAATGTGATTCCAAGGATAATCTCTTTCTTGTTCACATGGACTAATTTCAAAGACCTTATTGACACAATGGGCTATACAGCATCAGGACTATTTTTTGATGGCTTATACTCATCAAAAACAAATTGTTTGTTATTGTTTCATAGGTTTTTATTTGACCAGTCAAAACTTGTTAAAGAATAAACGTGACTGAGATCCATTACAATTGGCCATTTTGTCAGATTAGCCTTTCAAAGTCTGATTAGATATAAGATCTAGCCAGGTGTGGTGGCTGCTCCACAGGCTAAAGCAAGAGGATCCCAAGTTCAAAGCCAGCCTCAGCAACTTAGTGAGCCCAAAGCAACTTAGGGAGACCCTGTTTAAAAAAAAAAAAAGCAGTAAAAACAACCTGAGCGTGTGGTCATGTGGTTCAGAGGTTAAGTGACCCTGGGTTCAATCCCTGGTACCAAAAAAAAAAAAAAAAAAAAAAAGGATAAGATCTAGTTTTCACTTTGCTTCAGTTTATAGGACAATTTCCACATATATCAAAGAAATATAGCTTCATGGGTTTTTACCATGAAAGAATTGCATTGGCATCTTGATGATTTAATTCTCAAATGTACAAAACGCCCACATGATTCTAGTAGTTAGAAAATTTCAGTGTACAATATACATGCGACAGACAACACGGGACTATTTATGTGGGGCATTGCAATTTTCAACAGTAAAGTTGCTCTCACCAGTTTATTTCATGTTACCATATTTATTTTCTTCTCCCTGTGTCTCAAGGCATGAGGTATAGTACTCACTAATTATTTCCATTTTGTGTGCAAGACATTTGAAAGTGTGTGGTCTTGCAAACTATGAGGCAGATTAGAATTCTTTACTATATAAAGTTAGTGACAAACAGTTGTTTCAAATCATATCCACTATTCTGGTAGCCAAAACAAATGCAATGATATGATAGAAATAAAGGCTGTTTTCTTTTCTATGTACAATTAAAAATTCCTGAAACGCACACACACACACACACACACACACACACACACACAAAGATCTCTGATTCAGCAGATGAGCTTGGGTTTTTGAAGTCTATCTTGTTCTCCTGAGGGCTTATTGCTGGTGAACCTCGTGTATGCCTTTGTAAGTGTGACTGTCCAGTGATTGTTAAAAAATTGTAAAGGTTGGCCGGATGTCATGGCATATGCCTGTACTCCCAGTGGCTTGGGAGGCTGAGGTTCGAAAGTTCAAAGCTAGCCTCAGAAATTTAGCAAGGTCCTAAGCAACTTGGTGAGACTCTGTCTCAAAATAAAAAATGAGGCTGGGGATGTGGCTCAGTGGTTAGGTGCCCCTGGGCTCAAACCCCGGGACTAAACAAACAAGCTAACAAAAAATCATACAGGTAAAGATGGAATTTGGTCAGATTGTCAGTGATGAGACCAGTCTAGCCATTCAGTATGTTCCTGATGCTGTGTTCTTGCTTACTGGGTTCCTCCACCTTTGCATGCCAGGTGTGCCTCCGGAAGTGGGCTCCTGTGATGGCTCCTTCCTGTGATTTACTCAGACTTGAATGGAACGTGTACCAATTAGCCATTCATGCCTCCTGTTTATTCTCTCATCTGCAGCTACTCCCTTTCTGTGACTCTGGCTGTCTCGTTTGAAGAGCATCTCATTTCTCATTTCTAAAGTCTCTCTTATCCCTAATGTCTCTTGTGTGTAAAGATAGTCCTTGAGACTGAAGTGACTCGCACATGCTACCTGTTTTCTTTTCACCCCATCACTTAAGAAAAAAAAAAATCCCTCATGCCATTTTCCCCCAAAGTATGCTTTGCTAGTTTAGGGGGATTTGCAATCGTACATCTATGCTCAAAAAAGTGGAGCAAGGATGCTAATGGGATCCTAGGAGGGCCTATGCAATCATTTCCTCACCAGTGATAAGCAACATGCTTCAAAGCTCCCCCAAACAGAGCACACATTGCACAGACTGCTTCTATCCAGCAAGTTATCATTTAACCCCACCACAAACTGCGGAATCTTCTTAAAAGTGCTCCACCCATGTTTTCCTCTGTCTGGGCTGAGGAAGGTGTGCAGAGGGGAAGAAGATGGAGACGTGAGGGAAGAGGGGACTCTGTGCATTTCAACCTTGTACATGGAGCATACAACTCGGAACAGAAGTTACTCATGCGTATGGAGGGAATAAGTAATCTACGCCTGAGGACTTTTTCATGTAAAGTTAAATTGTATCCAGCTGCTCCAGCTGTTTTCATTTCATATTTGAATGTTTACTATTTTATGGAGCTGGGAAAGCAGCTATTGAGCATTGCATGTATCATTCTAAAAAAAGGAACTTTTTCTGTCTTTAATAGCTGAAGTATCAGAACTATCCAGGAGGTCAGAGATTATGTCTGTCTTATTCAATGTTGAATTTATAGAATCCAGTCTGGTACTTGGTAACTCATAGGTGCCCTGAAAATATTTAAGAGAATAAAGAATGGATCATTGGACTCCTGATGGGTCAAATAAATAATAGTACCTACATGGTATGATATCTGAAAGGTAAAAAATTAAACTGCCTTTTGTTGTATGTACGTATTACATATTATATTATTAAAGCTGTGTGTGTGTGTAACTCAGCTGCCCTCTACCACTGAGCTGTCTCCAGTCCTTTTTATTTTGAGACAGGGTCTCACTAAGTTGCCCAGGCTGGCCTTAACTGTGAGATCCTCCTACCTCAGTACCCCCAGTAGCTGTGATTACAGGTGCCTTTTTTTTTCTTTACTAAATTTGTTATCTTGGTTTCTGAAATCATTTATAAGAGGAATATTTATATCAGCATTTCTATGGCAAAGCAGTTTGAAAGGCACATGGATCAATGGATCATAACTTTTTTTTAAATCATAACTTTTTGAGATCATGTCTACATTAGTTCTTTCCTTCCTCCCTCTTTCCTTTCCCTCTCTCTCTCTCTCTCTCTCTCTTCTTGTGCTACTGGGTAGAACCCAAATCCTTACACATGTAGGCAAGGGCTCTATCAATGACTTACATCTCCAGTCCTTTCTATTTTTTTTTTTTTAAAGAGAGAGGAACAGTGAGGGAGAGAGAGAGTGAGAAAGAGATAGAAAGAGAGAATCAACCTTATTTAGTTTTTCATGTAGCTTTCATTGCTGTGAGACATCGTTGTGTACGTGGTGCTGGGGTTTGAACTCACGTCCTCACACATACCGGGCAAGTACGTGACTGCTGAGCCACTGCTCCAGCTCCAGTCCTTTCTATTTTTGACACGGGGTCTCACTAAATTGCTGAGGTTGGCTTTGAATTTGTGATCCTTCTGCCTCAGCCTCCCAAGTAGCTGAGATTACAGGCATGAGCCACCATGCCTGGCTACATTAGTTGTTTTGATCTGATTGACCAAACTATTTACAGTAGTTCAAAATTCAAAACACAGAAAGTTTTCTCTCCCATTCGTGACTCTTCTCAGCCATTGAGTTTCCCTCCTCTCTTAGGGATGGATCTACCGTAGGAACCAGCTACGCCTCTTCTGGGTATTTTCCCAGAGGAGTTAGAATCAGCACATTACAGTGACACAGTGAAATTAATGTTCATAGCAGCTCAATTTACAATAATTAAATTATGGACCCAACCCAGATGCCCCTCATTGGATGAATAGATCCAAAAACTGTGGTTTTCTACTCAACAATTAGATGGAATTCTACTTAACAATTAGAAACAACTATATTGTGACCTTTGAAGGTAAATGGATGGCAGTGGAAGAAATCATGCTGAGCAAAGTTAGCCAAACCCAGAGAGTCAAGTGTTGAAACTTTTCACTCATTTGTGGAGGCTGGAACTAAACCCAGGCTTGGGGAAAGGTAGTCAAATTCATGTATTGGACCCACTAAGGGCATAGCAACACATAATCTAGGGGAACTACAGTCATGTAGGGGGTGGGAGGGAGAGGGAGGGAAGACAGGGAGAGATCTGGGAGACAACCAACAGTGTAGCATACTCTACCCCCTTGAGAAGTCAAATATTATATACTCAATCATTTAATTCTGTAAACTTCACAATATTATACATATATAAGTATATATATGTATATATATGGTCAATTATATTTGGCAGGGGCATAATATAGAAGAATCAAGAGACTGGGGTGTGGGCAAGGTAGGGGTAACTATGGTTTACGATCAAATGCATATCATGTTGTTCCTTTATACACATTTATGACTAAAACTACTCAACTCTTATTTTAAAAAAATAGAATATGTCATTAGTTTCTTGTGCAATATTCCAGGGATAATTTGTCCTTTTCTTTTTTCTAGTACTCGGGATGGAACCCAGGGCCTTGCACCTGCTAAGCAAGCACTGTACCACTGAACTACATCTGCAACCCCAATTTGTGCCTTATCAATTTACCATTAGATTTTGTAGAACTTTCTAAATCAATTCATATAGAACTGCCTCTTTCTTTTTTGTGTCTTCCCATTCTGGGGCAGTAGTCTACTATATTTAAACAATTTCTTATTAATGAACATTTAAGTTATTTCTAATATGTTCATGTTATAAAGATACTATGAGTAATTTTGTATAAATGTCATTTTGTACATGTGTGATTATTTCATTTGAATAAATTCTTTTTTTTTTTAAAGAGAGAGGGTCAGTGAGAAAGAGAGAGAGAGAGATAGCATCAATTTTCATTGAGTTTTTCACAAGGCTTTCGTTGCTCTGACACTTAGTTGTGTACATGGTGCTGGGGTTTGAACCCGCATACTTGCACATGCAAGGCAAGTGCTGTAACCTCTGAGCCACCACTCCAGCCCTCGAATAAATTCTTAGAAGTAGAATTGTTATATTAAAGGTATATGCATTTACAATTTTTATAAATATTTTCTAAATTATATAAGTATAGGTTTGTTATTTTTTTCTTAAAGATTTTCTTGACTTGAGTTATTCCATAAGTGAATTATTTACATTTATAGTCATATTCTCAATAATTGAATCTTATCGTCCATACTAAGCAACCTCGTGGTAATCATTTAATAGGCATTAAGTGTCCTACTAGTCCAAATATCCAGAAATCACCAGCCTGTCATGATGTCATTAGCAGCAATCCTTAGGGAATTTCAGTATGATAATCATACACAATTCCTTTTTTTTTGTTATAATAGTTACTAGTACTTATATCTTGAAAAACTCTAAAATACCTCTTGAACACTTTCCTTTTTCTTGTGAGCATTTCTTCCTTCTCTACTGAAAGATCAAAGTGACTTCCCATGGACATTCTACTGTTATAAGCTGTGGCATAATAATCAAGATACACAAAATATTGACGAGAGAGATGGAGAGAAAGAGAGAGGAAGGACAGGAGAAACAACTCTTCACAGAAGCCCTGGGAAGATTCTAGACTTTAAAGGAGTTCTGTGAATCTGCACAGCTATTGTTTTGTGAACTTGTTTTTGCTGATGGAGTTAATTTTGTCTAAGCAGATAAATGCCACTCTGAAAAAAAAAAAAAAAAAAAAGAGAATACTGTGTGTCTTTGGGCATGTGTTGAGCTTCCACAAAAAACGCCGAACTAGATATAGAACTGGAGAGCTGTGGCACCACTTAAAAGCAGAAAATCCACTTAAAATTGGTCATTTCTAGCCAGGCCTGAAATACTCGTGATTCAGGAGGCTGAGGCACAAGGCCAGCCTTAGCAACTTAGAGAGACTCTCCCTCAAAACGGACAATAAAAAAGGACTGGGGGTATAGCTCAGTGGTAAGGTGCTCTGGATCCAATCCCTAGTGGCAAAACAAGAAAAAAAAGTCATTTCTGTTTAGACCATGTGGTAGGGTGGTCAACCGTGGTCCTCTAGGGAAGAAGAATTTTCTCCTAAGGTTTGTTTTTTTGTTTTTATTTTTTAGAGAGATGGGGGGGATCAATTTTATTTAGTTTTTCGTGTGGCCCTCATTTCTCCGACACTTAACTGTGTATGTGGTGCCAGGCAAGCACTCCAACAGCTGAGCCACTGCTCCAGCCCCTCTCCTAAGGTTTATAACATGTGCCTTTTTCATTTTCCTTGTAGATTCGTGTTAGGGAAGCTGAACACCGTCTCAGACAGTAGTAATCTACGTAGAACGGGAAGAAATGCAAGGAAAGCAAGCACAAGAAGCAGAAAGGGGCTTCTGTACAAAGTCAGGAACAGCGAAGTAGGATGGAAACGAACACCCACTGCACGTGCACTACACTGAGCATTTTAGGGGCCTCTGTGTCGGTGGTTTTTACAGGATGCTCCTGCAGCCTAGCTGTACTAGCATCAGGGAAGCTAAACTGAGAAACCACAATGTACCAGTCCATCCAGGGCTGGCTGAATGAGGGAAGCGCGTCACAGCGCAGCTGGTTTCTACTCCTTCCCAGCATTTTGCTTTTATTGTGCTTAGTGCGCTGCTGGGTGCTTCAGACCTGCACCCGGGCTTTTATACCACTTTCAATGACCTTTTTTTAAACAGTGAGTGAGAGAGAAAGGAGAATCAATTTTATTTATTTTTCCATCTTGTTTTTGTTTTTCTGACACTTAGTTGTGTATGTAGTGCCCGGGTTTGAACCTGGGTCCTTGCTCATGCCAGGCAAGTGCTCTACTGCAGAGCGCCCTTGAACACTGTTTATACCAAAGTATTCAATGCGTATGATTTTGTATGTCCAGAGTCATACATTTTTCTTTTCTTCTCAGTGCTGGAGATTGAACCCAGGGCTTCATGCAAGCTACACAAGTGCTCTACCTACCACTAGTTATAACCCCAGCACAGAATTTTTAATAATTCTTTTTTTTTTTTAAAGAGAGAGGGACAGTGAGAGAGACAGAGAAAGAGAGAAACAACTTTATTTAGTTTTTCACATGGCCTTAGTTGCTCCAATGCTTAGTTGTGTACGTGGTGCTGGGATTTGAACCCTGGTCCTCGTGCTTGCCAGGCAAGCGCCGAAACCGCTGAGCTGCCGCTCCAAGAATTTTTAATAATTCTTGAGTGATAAATTAAAAAACTGAGCAATATAGAAAACTCAAGCTACTGAGAAAATTTAAAAAATGAGGTTTTGGGCAGAGTAAGATTATTAACAAAAATTTAAAATTTTCACTGCTGATTTTATACCACTAAATTTTGGTGACTGTTCCCTTCAGAAACATTTTCATGGCCAGGAACAGTGGTGCACGCCTGTAATCCCAGCCGTTCAGGATCCTGACTCAGGAGAATTGCCAGTGCAAGGTCAGCCTCAGCAACTTATTGACATTCTGTTTCAAAATAAAAAAAATGGGGGTGGATGGTTGGGTCGGGGATATAGCTCAGTGGTAAAGAGCCCCTGGGTTCAATTCCCAGCTTAAAAAAGAAAAAAAAGAGGAGGAAAGAAAAAAAAAAGGAAACACATCTCCTCCCTTTTTTTTTTTTTGGGATAATATGTATTTGTGGTAAATATGAAAAAAAATAACTGTGATAGAAGATGAGAAAAAACTTTTTGAGATCTGTGAATTCGGTTTACATTAAGCAGCTCTACTAGCAATTTCTCACTGGATCAACAATCCTGAGTGTGTTTTGCTGTGGAACTGAACACTAATAACCAATCTGTTCAGAATGACTCAGGGCTGTTGAGATAGCTAGGCAGTAAACTGACGGAATGCAAGGAAGGTGGAATTTTGGGAAAACTATAACATCGATTAAGAAAAGTTGTGAAACTAAAATAGAAGAGAGACCAATGGAGTAGAGAAAGAGAACTGAGAAGGAGTGGGGAAGGGAGGGCATGGGAAAGTACTGGGGAATGAAATCTACCAAATTACAGTATGTCCATGTACAAGTACACCGCAATGAACTCCAGCTATATACATAATCATAAGTTGTTAACTAAATTAGTACCACTAGAAGGGAGATCAGTAGACTAGAGCAAGTGGATCAGAGAGAGAGAGGAGGGTACAGAAAGGGAAGGTACTGGGGACTGAGTTTGCTCAAATGATGTGTAGGTAGGAATTTGGATCCCACTAAGATGCACAATTATAACGCATCACCATCATCACCATCATCAACAGCAACAACAAAAGCAAAGAAAAGCTGTGCAAACCAGACTATCCAGTTTGTCAACTTGTACCTTTTCTGTCTGGGTATTCACCGGAATTCCTGTTGGAACTCTCAGGGACTCTTTCTCTTAGGATACTATTATATACTTATTTCACCAAAGCCGTGTGGTATCATGCAAAGAGTGTGTACTTGGGGAATAGGTGGATCTGAGTTTGAGACTTGGGTCCATCTCTGTCATTTTTTAGCCGTGTGCACTTTGACAAATTCTTTTGCATCTCTAATACTCAGTTTCCTCATTTATATGTAAAGGATGATAGGATTTGTCATCTGTGTAAGGACTAAATAGGCATACCTGTTAGCCACCTTCCATGAGGCCTGCACTCCTTAAGGACCATGTATGTGTTAGTCTTCTCTCTCTGTCCTCCTCTGGACCCAGGAAATTGAAATTTTAACAAGTATGTACGCATGTTCTTACAAGGGTTTAAGGCAGCTGTACCTTGCGATTGGAACCACTGGTTTCCTAAGAAAATTCGGGAATGAGGAAATATAATTTTTCTTCTTTATTTATTTATTTTTGTATAAGGATTGAACCCCAGGGCACTTTTTATCACTAACTGAGCTACAGCCCTGGCTCTTTTTATTTATTTATTAAAATTTGAGACAGGATCTCTCTAAATTGCTGAGGGTCTCACTAAGTTGCCCAGGCTGGCCTCAAAGTTGCAATCCTCCTGCTTCATCCTCCTGAATTTCTGAGATTACAGGTATGTGCCACCGTGCTGGGCTGATTTTTATTCCTGATGAAAGGCATTTCGAGGCTAAAGAAATTTACTTTTCCTTTCTTCCACTCTATGCATTATATTTGACAATCTTTGGAATCAGTGGCCTAAAAGCATATTGGCAAACTGCATAATTTGAAGGTACCAAATGTCAATTGTAGTAAATTTTATGCATATTATACCTTAATTAAAACCAATAGAAATGTGTATTATCCTTCCTTGAAAAAAAGATAGATAAAGTTAGTGGTTGTGACAAATAGCATCTGTTTCACCATGGCTTTATAGGAAAAAACAAACAGTTGAAATACATTAAAAATAAGTAAAGTTTGGAGAGCTTAGATTGTGGAGAACACTACAATCTAGAGAGATGTTTATCACAGAATGAGTTGCAATAAAAAGAACTATTTGTAATAGTGAGACATTGAGAGCAATCTAAATGGCTTATCTTAGGAAATTTGTGGCAACAACAAGAATTAAGATTTTTTTTGGCTGGAGCGGTGGCTCAGTGGTTAAGGTGCTTGTCTGGCAAGCACAAGGACGCAAGTTCAAACCTCAGCACCACGTACACAATGAAGTCTCTGAGCAATGAAAGCCACATGAAAAACTAAATAAAACTGATTCTTTCTCTCTCACTGTCCCTCTCTTTAAAAAAAAATTATTGAATACCTACTATGTACCAGATCCTCTTTTAAGTATTTTTTTATGCATTTACTCATTTAATGCTCATACTAAACTGAAGAAGGCAGTACTGTTATTCACATTTTATAGATAAGAAACCAGGCACAGAGGTGTTAGTAAGCTGCCCAAATTCACACAGCCAGTAAATGGCAGAGTGGAATTCCCACCCATGCATATGGCTTTGGAGCCTGAATTTTTTTTTTTTTTGTAATCAATGATTTTTATATTTGAAAATGGAAGCAAGTGTTTTGACAGAACACTATGGCAGCTCTATAAGAGCGGATCTAGGAGTAATTCACTGTCCTCCTCCGGGATGTCATGGCATTTTTTTAAAAAAGAAGAAGACAAAACAGGAAAAATAATCCACAATGCTTCAGGTACCCATTGTGGGCCTGGACGGGCATCCATTCGTTAAATAAGACAGAAGCTACAAGCCAAGGTCAGGATAACTTTCCATGCCCTCCCTCTTCTCTTTGAACCACTTTCCCTATGGCGTTCCACCAACTACAAAAATCGTTTACTTAATTTGATATCAGAAGGAGCCTGAATTTGAGGTACTGAGATAGTGTAATATTTACCACTCTTAAAATGAAGCCTAAAACCGTTTCTGATAATATAAAATGATTATGATATAATGATATACAAACTTTCAAGATAAAAATTATACATACAATGTAGTCTCAACTTTGCAAAAATATATGGAAAAAAGACTGAAAGGGAGTATTTATGATGGTTGCCTCAAGAAGAGCAGGATCATGATTATTTATTTTTTATTGTTTTATATTTTTGATATAATAGGAATTTATTCAATTAACATATTCATTTTATATTCAGAAAAACTATAATAGTATCTAATTTACTTAGCTTTTTAATGAATCCATTCTAATTATTTCATGTAAGTGAAATATTATTTCAGTTTTGGTTTGTAGGATTTTTTTTTTTAATTTTGATGGTGCTAGGGCCTCAGGAATGCTAAGTAAGTCCTCTAGTACTGAGAGACACCCCTAGCCCTTAATAAGTTTGGAAAGTACCATCACAAAATGATTTAATTCAGTCTTCTAGCTAGCACTGACACCTATTCAACCACACCCATTTCAAGCGTTCTTTTGTTTTGTTTCGTAGAGGTTTTAATCCACTTTTCCACATCCCCAGTGTTTTATATTTTTTATTTTTGAGTCTCACTAAGTTGCTTAGGGCCTCACTAAGTTGCCCAGGTGGGCTTTGAACTTGTGTTCCTCCAGCCTCAGCCTTCTGAGTTGCTGGAATTACAGGCATGTACCACTGCACTTGGCAAAAAGTATTTTTGTTTTTTTTTTGTTTTTCTTAAGAGAGAGGGTCCGTAAGAGAGAGAATCAATTTTATTTAGTTTTTCATGTGGCTTTCATTGCTCCGATACTTCATTGTGTACATAGTGCTGGGTTTGAACCTGTGTCCCTGTGCACACGCCAGGCAAATGCTATAACTGCTGAGCCACCACTCCAGCCCTCTGGCAAAAGTTTTTAAAGTTTTATTTCAACACCCTGCTGTTGATGGAAAACTTACTGCTTTCTCAAGGTAATGCAGTGCATTTGAAATATTTTTACTCTGAAAACTCCCCAAAGCTAATCTTTTGTAAAAACAAAATTTTATTTATTTTTCTTCTAAATTTTATGCATGCTGGTCAAATGATTTGCACAGGATTCTGGGTCCCACCTCTGGAAGAGGACCTGGTTCCCTGGGGTGACTCCATTTCTGCTAGAACTCAGCTCCCGAAACATCACGCGGCTGCATTCTGGTCTGCTAATACGTGAGGATGTACTATGCACTCTTCTTTCTAGATAACCATGTAAGGTCATTTGATATATATATATATATATATATATATATATATTTTTTTTTTTTTGTTACTTGATTTTCATGTTTACCACTTCAAGCAAGCCATGACATCTGCTGCCAAAACCAGTTGGCACCTCAGAAGGGCGATGCTCAATAAAGATCTCGAATGTCTCTTGCCATTCAAAATAACATTCTTCTTAAATAGAACATATAGAGCATATAAAACTTAAAATTATTATTCATAATATCTTCCATTGATTGAGCAGTACCCATAAGCCAGGCTCAGAGCTGGAGTATTTAAAAACATGGTCACATGTCATCATTATCATCAACCTTAGCTAGGCGTTCTCCTTTTTGCAGATGATGCTAATGCTGGCGAGGTACTAAGCCCTTCTAAATGAGGGGTTAAATAATTGACTCAGGCTCACCAAGCTGGTGAATGGCAGACTCAGGACTGCAATCCAGGCCTTTCTGATTCCAGTGCCAATGTCCTTACAATGTTTCCACTCTGCTTCTCTACTTCACCACGGCTTTCTCTCCACGACTCAAGATTGTAATGATGAACACGAGTGTGTAGTGTAGAGAAGAGTGGTGTCTTCAGTGGGTTTGGAGGCCACAGAGGCCGTGCGTGGGGTTTCTTCTGGCTCTGTCTTATCATAACGAGGTGATCAGGTGTCCCTCTGCTTCTTTTGAGTGTGCCAGGCTCATTATATTTTCTGACATGCAATTTCTATTTCTAAGACTATGGCCTGGAATTCACTAACCAAGTGTGTTAACGAGCTGCATTTCAAGGAGGGTCAGTCAACTTGGATGGAAAGTTTGAGGGGCTGCTCTTCTGTGATCTCTAGGCACATGAATATTAATGGATGTGCTTCATCACTCAGACACTTCATTCTAAGCTCTGTTCCATAAAGTTGAGATTGCTTAATAAATAAGATGAGGCATGTTTTTAAGCAGTTAACAGAGTTGCATGGAGCTATGGCCCAGCAGATCCTACAAACACACCATGTCAAACATTGTCAAATGTGGGAAAATAATATTTGCCTACATTTTCTTGCCTACCATTACCTCTGCTCCAAATATCATTCCTATCATCACATGTCTTTAGGTAGTGTAGCTATTCATTCCTATTTCTCAATTATTACCATCCTAGGTAATAATTGCAAAATGGTCATTAAGAAAACATTTATTAATTGATTGATACGGTGTCTTGCTATCTTGCCCAGACTGGTTTTGAACTCCTGAACTGAAGTGATCCTCTTGTTCCAGTCTCTTGAGGAAGTGGGACTGCAGGCATGTGCCACCACACCTGAACAGCACTTCTTTGATTGTTAAAAGACAGAGGTGATAAAACAGAATGAGCACACTAACTTTCTGGCGATGCTGCCTCTGTGTCTCCCTCCGCAGGAGCCTATCCATTTTGAACTTGAAGCCCTTGGTATTCAAGAGGGAACACCAGATTTTTTTCTTATCTTCTTGTTTCTTAGAATCTGTTGGGCTACGGGACACTTCTTTCTCTAAATAGAAAGGTAAAACTGCTATTATTTTCTGAGTCTTTACCGTTTAAAAGAGATTTTTAGGCATCCCTCACAGATTTTGAAGACCTGTTAAGCACTATGAGATAGGTGCTAGG
>PVKS010001935.1:28308-128257 GCA_004027875.1 Aplodontia rufa
AGAGAGGAAGAAGGCAGGGGGTGGGGAGAAGTGGAGTGGGAGGAAGGGAAGAGGAAAAGAGCAGACATGAGATTCATCTCAAGTTCTCGAGCCTGATGGTCTCTGACATTACCAGGCACAATCCTAGCTACATGGAATGAGAAGAGCAGAGTCCACGTGTTCACAATGCCAGTTATTCAAGTATAAATTCACTTTTTTATTCAGTCCAAATTGAAATATTTCAAAATAACCAGATCTACACTGTTGTGTAACCACAAATTGGCTTGATGCTATCATGTTCATTTTATGCTGATTTTCACAGAAAAGCATCCCTTTGTAGGTTTTGTGTACCACCCGAGACTGAAACATGAAGAAGGCACTATAAGCCAGGATAATGACTGGGGATTAGTGGCCGGGAACCTTGTGAGTTCCGGTGTGGCCCCAGTCAATCAGCTCCTGCCATGTTCCTGAGATGAAGAGAAGGGAACAAGTCACAAGGACCATGGGGAAGAACAGCTGCAGTAATAACAACCATTGAGCTCCTGGTGTATGCCAGACTCAGTTCTAGGAGCTGCACATGCGTTCTGGAGAATCCTCTGAAACACATTCTTTCTTCTTCCTTCCTTCCTTCCTTCCTTTCTTTCTTTCTTTCTTTCTGAGTGTAGTCACTCTGTCATCACTCTGCTGGGAAATGCTCTCTGCTCTAAATGCCAAGACCTAGACCACTCAGAAGACTTTTCCATGCCCGCCCAGGGCTGTGGCTGTTGGAGTGCACCGCCTATGTCTCCCATTAGCTCTACATCCCTCAGGGAGCCCAAGACCACGTCTTCAGCTTTGTGTTTCCATACTACACATTTTTGCATGTACTAAGTGCTCGAGAAATACTTGTTGAATAAATGTCCCAAACTGTGACACTGAAATTTATTTAATATGAACTTGAGCAGGAATTGGAGCAACAACTGACTTCTTAGAATACTGCTTCTCAAACATAACTGTGTAAATGCATCACCTTGTACTAAAGTGCAGATGGTAGCTGCTGGAGCGGTGGCTCAGCAGTTACAGCACTTGCCTGGCATGCATGAGGACGCAGGTTGAAACCCCAGCACCACATATACAAGGAAGTGTTGGAGCAACAAAAGCCACATGAAAAACTAAACAAAATTGATTCTCTCTCTCTCACTGTCCCTCTCTTTAAAAAAAAAAGTGCAGGTAGTTCCGAGATTCTACATTTCTTTTTTCTTTATTTATTTTATTTTTGGTACTGGGGATTAAACCCAGGGATGCTTTACCACTAACCTACATCCCCAGTCCATTTTAATGTTTTTTTTTTTTTTAAATTGTGAGACAAGATCTCTCTAAATTGTTGAGGGTCTTACTAAGTTGCTGGGGCTAACCCTGAACTTGCAATTCTCCTGCCTCAACCTGGGAGTATAGGTGTGCACCACTGCACTGGGCTGGTTCTCCATTTCTAACAAGCAGCCAGGTGATGACCAGGCTGCTGGTGTGCTGCTCGCACACTGAATGGCAAAGCCCTAGAATGAGAAAAATGAAGAAGGACACTTAGTGGAAGCTTGTGTTTTTAGTAGGGACCAAGAACAGCATATTCACTTTAACCCATTTTGTCCCATCATCTCAGATGTAGAACATCCTTAAATATTTAAATATAGTATATATCATGTAATTATGTAAGAATATAATTATAATGGAACAATAACAATTGTATTAAATAGCATTAGTTAACATTAACTAATATTAATATCATATATGAGCTCAATTTATAACTTAAAAAATTTAATCCCATTTCAATTTTGTTGAAATATTTGCAGAATTGAAAACTTGAGGCTACATGTTAAAGGCAGATATCGGTACTATCTGTTCAGAAGGGAGTGGGAAAAGGGTTAGAAATTTGGGGGAATTTCAAAGGCAATTCTTTCAGTCAGTGGGCATTTATTTATTAAGTACCTACTCTGTGTGAGTCATAGGAAGTGCCCTCTACAATTTTTTTTTTTAAACCAGGATTGAACCCCAGGACACTTAACCACTGAACCACATTTTTAGCCCTATTTTTTATTTTGAGACAGAGTCTTGCTAAGATGCTGAGGCTGGCTTTGAACTTGTGATCCTCCTGCCTCAGCCACCAGGGCCACTGGGATTACAGGTGTGAGCCGCCACACTCAGCCCCATCCGCAGGTTTTGCTATGGATTTAGACTACTACCAACTCACTGTGTATCTCTGACACTGGTTCTCAGCTTGGAAATGCCCACGCATGCCCAGGAGAGCTTATTAAACATTCTGTCCTAGTTCCCGTTTCTAGAGATCCGTATGCATCAAGTTGGGGTAGGACCCAAGATTTTCTCTTCTACACAGATCAAGTGGGAAGCCAGAGCTGCTGGTCTGGAGTCTACACCTTGAGAACCCTGCTTTAGGGCAATGACTTTAACCCTTGAGGTTCATTTCATCTTAAAACATGAAATCTGTGTTACTGGAACAAAAACACAGGACTGTAGGTCAGCAGGCCAGACATCTGGGTCAGTTAATAAGAGTTTCCTGTGCTTTGTGGTCAGAGGAGAAATGTGAACTATCTACTAATAAATAGCAAGGTTAGTTTTAATGAGATATCTGGTTAAATCCTCACAGTTACAAGGAACTACATTTGCTTTGGCCAAGCATGAATAATTTTTTTTCCTTTGTATTTTTCTGAACATTACAAATTTAAAATAATAAATAGATGATGATTTGCTAAGTAGAAAACAAACTCTTTAAGCCAAGGTCTAAAATACCTGCTGTGTCCTTCACATCCAGTTTTTCCATAGCAAACAACCTTCAACTAAATGACACAGCACTAAAGGCATCTTTTTTATTTTATTGTTTTAAGTTTCATCATTCACACCAAAGGAGGGATCTCATGCACTGTATCTTAGCAATAAATTCTTTGAAAGACAGCCCAGGCTAAAATACAAACACGTAATTCAGTGATGTAGAGCTAATCTTTCATCTAACGGCAATCTGTGTGTACTTATTTCTCAGACACATAGCAGTCAATAGGCACGAGATGTGCACATGTGTAGAAATCTGTGTGCATTTGTGTGTATTTGAATCAGCAGGACTGTGGAATGATCGCATTTGCCTCTAAATTCTAATTGGTCTCTACTCACCTGTCTATTCAAGAACCCCCAAGTCTCACCTTGGCCAGGATGGTCCCTTTTCTCTTAGTCTCCACCACAGCAAGCGTGTGCACGCACATGTGCGCACACACACGCTCCTCTGTTTTGAACCACTCTTCCAACAAAGCTTCTTTCTATTCCACTCAAACGAGTGTCTTTTCTCAGTAGAAAACTAAAATGAAGACCCTTGAAAACAGGTCCTCTCTATGTAATTTTCCTCCACACATTTTGAGCACCTGGTCCAGGGCTTGATTAAACTTTTAGGGATGAACGTCACTAGCAACTTTTGTTGATTTCCAACACAAGCTCACACACACCATGAAGACCCTTGCTCTCGCTCTGTCCTCTGAAGGTCTGCCCTCCTCCCCTCCATGAGGCTGCTTCAGGCTTTCTGGAGCACGACTTCCCCCAAGCCACTGCTACTCTGAAATCTCTACCCAACAGGTCCACACGCATGCACTTTGTATTTTGTGCAAGTAAGGGTTTTGACTTCCAAAATAGCTTACAGATTCTAATAAGATTTTATAGCTCTAGGGTTTCCAATGGTCTTAGAACATGAATATAATTTTGAGATGTTTGCCTGTGATGAGTATTGTCTGGAAAAAACTCTTCCCCTTGTTAATGTTTGTGAAGGAATTGGTACATTTTTCTCAATTATGATAAATGTAAGTATGACACATTTGTCTGTCACCCTCCTCCACCAGCGTGAACCCCTCATTGGCTGCCCTCCTCCTCATCCTCCTCCTGGGATTGAGGGGACCCTTCACCTCCAGCTTGTGTTTACTCGCTGGCTTCATCTCTTACCACTTCTTTCCTGTTCTGCGGTCCACTGCTCGGCACATCTGGCCTTCCCTTTCTCCTAAATGACAATCATTCCTCCTACCCTGTTCTAAACTTCTCATGTTTGATTTAAATTGTCTTGTCTCTTGTCTGCTTCCTATTTAAATGGCAAGTACCTTTAGGATAGAAACCCTTTAATTATTCATCATTAATTTTTTAGGGGGATAGAACCAAGAACGGTATTTGGCACATGAGTTCTTAATAAATATTTCTTCAATATTGACTCTGTAGATCATATTTGTCCCAAAGCAACGACTTTTTAATGTGGGCATACTGAGCACATCAGTAAGTCATGCGAGGACGTAGTTTAGAGGTGGAAGAGCTGTTTTCCTCAATCCATAACTGTTAGTAGTTATTTAAGCCTCTTAGATGTCTTCGCCCTCACACTGCAGAAGAGAGGAAGAGAGAAAACGTCTAGTGCTCTTTCAATTACAACTCTTAGCTTTTCATGAATGGATATGAACCTGAGGGTTTAGGGTGTGGCACTTTGGAATCTGTACCGTTGGTGCTCTTGGCTCATTGTTCTCAGGGAAATGTGGGTAGGGGAAGAGAAAGAGGGTCTAACTGCTGCTTTGAAAGCTTGCATGTCTACATCAGCCCACACCCTGATTCTTCACCTCACCTCACCTCAACCCACCCCATACTCAGGCAGAACCCCTGCGTTATTGTATACGTAAGCACCCTCAGACTGAATATTACTGAACATTGTCAAAGAACTCTGTGCTGGAAAGAGTCAGGAGACCCAAGTTAACAGTTTTAGCTTTGATTTCCACTGTAGGGCTGAGGGTCATTTGCTATTTTAGGTACCATTTAACACTTCTGTCAATAAGAGCATAACTACACTATTTTGTTACATTGCCTTCAAGTTTTCCTGACACCCTTTTAAAGTGATTTCTCTAAGAGAGGGAGTGCGAGGGAGGGAGGAAAGAATAATAAACAGCAATAGTGGCGCGGCACTTGATAGGATCATGGTTAGGTTGGAGATTGGTGCTTGATAATGATTTTGCCTTGGGAATCACAGCCCTGGAAATGACAACTGCAAATTCCATCATCTTGATCAGACACAAACCATGGGCCAAGGGATCCCCCAGAGCAGCACATTGCCTGGGAAAAAAGTGTGTCTCTTCTGGAAGGATGAGTTTTCAAAAGTGGAGACAAAGGTTTTAAGTAACTTGCTGGTGCTGGAGCAGAGGCTTGGCTGTTAACAGCGCTTGCCTGGCATGCACAAGTACACGGGTTCAAATCCCAGCACCACATACACAACTAAGTGTCAGAGCAATGAAAGCCACATGCAAAACTAAATAAAAATTGATTCTTGCTCTCTCTTTCACTGTCCATCTCTCTTTAAAAAAATAAAGTAACTTGTTTTGTTCTTTCTTTCTGTCAAGCAATCCATAATTCATGTTAGCCTGCTCACAAACCGTAGTTCCAAATACGTGAAGACATTCTGCAATTCCTAATACTTCTAGGTACTTAGAACATAGAAAGAGATTAGTTTTATATCTCATTTGGCAACTCAGTTTCTGATCTTTAGAAAAGACCAACTGCCTTTTCAGAGTCTCACTTGTGTACCAATAAGCATTGTCCAGGTAAAACTATAGGAAGTCTCAAAATTCTTCATTTTGAACATCTACCTTTGCTACATAATACTAAAAATATTCATTGCTCTATGTTTCAACATTATTGGCTTTGTCCTGGCATTAATTTATTTTTAAAAGTGTAAAATGTGTTCCTTGCTAAAAAATTCAGAAAGTATAGTTAAATAAAAAGATGGTAGAAAACAACCATATATTAATCTATATAGAGAGAGCCACATTAACATATTTCTCTTTGTCCACCAGACTTTTTCAACTTTTTCATTTATTTACCTAAATGTGATGACACTAAACACACTATTCTTTAACTTCCTTTTCTTAATGTCAGTACATACGGGTCCAAGAGTTTCAACTTTGGGATGAGATACTTGTATGTTTTGGGGGCACTGAACTTCTCTAAGTCTCAGTCCTACCATCTTTAATATGATAATTCTGATCATAAATATCTCAAAGCACTGCTAAAAGGTTTAAAAGAAATAGTGTGTTTAGCTCAGAGTTTTGTCAGTGGTACTTAATAAAGTTAAATGCTAATATTAACCATCTTAATGGCTATATAGTATTTCAGTAGCTAGAAGCACCATCATCTAATTACCCATTTCCTTACTGGTAGACATTTAGCATTCACTTCTATGTGCAACTGTACTTTAGTTTACACTAAACTAAACATCATTTTTATACATATAATTGACAATAGGAACAATTATTTCCTTGGCATGAACTCTTACAAGTGGAATTGCTGGGATACAGGGCAGGTGCATTTTAAACATGATGGATAGATTTTTTCCTTAAGAATACCGTAGCCATTTAAACTCCTTCCAACAATTTTTCTTTTCATTTTTGGTACAATGTTGTTTACTGTTAACTACACTATTGCTGTCATTTTGTTGTAAAGTTGCAGCTGCCAGAAATTTTCTTTATAATTTCTGGTCTTTGTGTCATGCTATGATTAAGTAAATAAAGTTCTTGAACATTTTCTCTTAGTAATTTTAAAGAAATAATCTAAGTTGTTAGTCCATTAGAAACATATTTTTGTATATGGTTGGAGGTAAAGATGGATAAAAACATGATTTTTTCATGGTATCTGTGGTTTTCTACATGTGTGTGAGGTTATGTATATCAGCATGCAACTCCTATGTAAGAATATTCTGAAGCTTGCTTTTTTTCACTTGGTGATACTTTTGGAGATTTTTAGTTTTTTATTGTTATTTTTATTTTTGGAGGTCTTTTGGAATGAAGGCATCTATTTCATGTGTCCTTACTTATCATCCATTCACAGGATGATTCTTGCATCATTCATTTCGTCTCCTGTTGGGAGTCATTTAGTTTCCAGTTTTTCACTGCTCCAACCACTGCTGTATCCTTATGGACATCACTGATGTTGCTCCAGGAGCTATGGAGAAGCAGACTTGTTGGATCCTTGGGCTGCGCACATTTTTGATTTTAATAGGCACTCCAAGATTGGCTTCTAAATTGGCTCACCAGTTCCATTTTATTTATTCTTAAATTAAATTTATTTTATTCGATACCTAAGCACATAAAGATTGTGCATCTTAACGGGGTAACAAATGATGTTTTGATACTTGCATACATTGTGTAATGTTCAAATCAGGTTAATCATTTACGGCCCCTCAAGCATTTAACATTTCTTTATATAAATTTGGAAAGATTTTCTTTCGAAATCTTTTTTCCTAGTTTCTGAAATGTGCAGTACATTACTGTTTTCAAGAGTGCATGGTGCAGCAGCATGCCCGAAATTCTTACTCCTGTCCAGAATACCTCTCACAACTAGCATCAGAGAGGAGCCCAACTTAGTTAAAATCTCACTTTTACCAATTCCAAATCCCAGAGTCTGTTTCCAGACCATATTAGATTCTACTGCTCTGTATTAGTAAAACCTCACTGTTTTGGTAGGATTTGGGAAATATTTGAACCAGGCCTAATTGTCAAGTGATAACTTCAGCTTTTTCAACTTGCATAAGACAATTCTTTCTTTATAGTCTGTTTCAAAAATGCTCGAGTGAATTTTTATGTAAAGTTCTCTCCCTCCGCCCCTTTTCTTCTACAAACGTACTGGAATTTCAACTATGGGAGGGGGGACATTTTGAACTCTATTTAAAGGCACAATTATTTTAACTGACTAATGCGGTGTAGACAAGAATAAGAGAGAGAACAAAAATTCTCTACCTGCCCTTTTGAAATGAATTCTATGCTTCTGTAAGATGGGACAATGCAGAGGGCATCAAGAAGCTGTGTCCGTTCTTTCTGTGCTCTTGTGGTAGCTGTCCTTTCCCCTTTAGTCTCTGTTGGGAGCAAATCTGAGGGACGCTGGCAGGAAGAAAAGTTCCCTCATCACTGATGAGAGAGAAGAAAAGTATTTTTTCTGGTAGGGAGAAAAATTCTCTCATCACTGCTTTGCCTGTTTGCCCTTGAGGTTTGGAAAGTGCCTTAGGCTACAGGACACTACAATTTATGAGTGAAAATCACTACAATGGGGGAGCCAGGGCTCAAATTCATGGAACATAGCTGTTCAATTACTGAAGGCTTATAATGTACTTGGGCACCTGGGAGAACCAACCCTTTCTCGCTTTTATTCTTTTTAAATATATATTTTTTTGTGTGGGCTATGATCACACATTGATTCTTCTAAATAAACTTTAGAATTAGTTGATGAGGTTAATAAAGGAATTAGGATTTTTTTTTTTTTTAACGAGAGAGAGTCAGGGGCTGGAGCAGTGGCTCAGCAGTTGCAGAACTTACTTAGCATGTGCGAGGATGTGGGTTCGAACCCCAGCACCATGTACACAACGAAGTGTCAGAGCAACGAAAGCCACAAGAAAAACTAGAAAAACTAAATAAAATTGATTCTTTCTCTCTCTCTCTCACTGTCCCTCTCTCTCAAGGAGAATGAGAGAGAGAGAGAAAGAGCAAATTAAATTTTTATTTAGTTTTTCACATAGCTTTCTTTGCTCTGACACTTCGTTGTCATGCGTGGTTCTGGTTCTTCAGCCTCAATGTTAGGATTTTTATTTTGTTTGTATTACATCTATATATTTATGTAGAAAGAATTAATATTTATTTTATTGCATCATCTTAATCAGAAAAAGAATATGTCTCTAGTTTTTCAAATCTTTTGTGTTCTTTAGTAGAGTTCTAGAGTTGACTTTGCTTATCTTCCTACTTTCTTAATTTCTTTCTTTTTATTTAAAGTTTTGATTGAAAAGATTTATTATAATAAATGTTCCCAAAGTCAAATGGTTTCTCACACACACACACATTTGCGCTAAAAAGTGCCAGTAGAGGAAGTAGTCACTTCATCTTACAGTCATTGGGGAAAGCTGTTTGGATCTTTCCACCACTGGGAAAGTAGACCTCAAATTTCCTTTCCTGTAGAAACAGATATTATTTAACATCTTGGAGTTTATTTATTTGAAAAAAGTTTGGTTCCAAGTTACTCCTAAATCATAGACTCTCTTAATGATTTTTTGCTTTAATCAGAGGAAGTTTGGAATAGGTGTTTTACTTTCAGTGCTGGGGATCAAAGTCAGGGCCTTGCACCTGGCAGGTAAGGGCTCTGCCACTAAGCTACAGCCCCTGAGAATAGGCTCATTAATGTGGAATTAGCACATTAAAAATATTCCCATGAGACCAGCTCTCATTATTACATCACCTCACATATTATATATTGTAGAAAAGCAACAAATGCCACTTGTGCATGATGGCATGATGAATAATTTTATTTTCCGTACAGTATTCTATATTTTAGAAACTTCTTCAAAATTAATTTCAAAATGTCACTGGAAAATTAATTCCTTTTGTCTCACACTTCACCCTTCTCCCAAAGGCATTTCTGGATGAGAGGAGTTCCCAGTGTTGGCAAATGTGAAGGCGGTTCTTCATATTCTACATGTTGCTGTTCTTTCTCATCTTCCTGGGCAAAATTTCAAAGTCCTTCTCCTTGGGGACCCAGTCTGAAAGTGCTACTGCAGAATCAATAAATCCTTAGTCTAAGGGTATATAAAGACTGTTATCAGAGCCCAAGACCTGAAAACAGACTTAACTGAAACAGCCTCATAGCATTTTTCCGGTGGGGGTGCTAGATGTTTTCTCTCCCCACTATGGTTGTTTGGAGCCTCATAGTATTGTGCTGGAGCTGTCCTTGGGATAATCATGGACTCCTTGATCCTTTGCCCAAACCCTTCTGGTGGCCTCAGATACTTCATTTAAATGTAGCAGAATTCACAGAAGCCCAAAAATCATTGCAAAGTGAGGGAAAACTAGGCCAACTTGAAAGCCAAAAGAACAGTCAACAGGAAGGTCACTGTTTGGAACTTCTAGCAACTCTCAGAGACTCAGTTGGCTCTCATTTGCTGATGAGAGGACCCTTCTGGGAAGTGTTTTAGAATTTTTAAACAGATGGGGAAGTTAAGCTAAAATATGAAAAAGATAAGCAAAAAAAGCAAGTGAGGAGAGTTGGGAAACAAGCTTGATTTTTTTCTTTTTTTGCTTCCGCTATGGTTCAGAATTGGGCTCTACCACTTAGTTGATTTCGAGAGTAGCTCAGGTATTAGGGATTTGGGGGAAGATAACTAGCTCTCTTGCTTTATTGTGGAGTTCCATTCAGGTTCTGTTAAATCTATAAAAATCAATATGAAGTATATGTATTATGTGACAGTTCCATCTAAAGTACCTCATGTAGAATATAGGGCAGACACAAAGGAGCGGCCAAGCACATGTAATTTACCCAACAAACCTACAGCACTCCCACATTGATTTTTGCAGTTTTCTAGCCCCTAGTCACTGAACAGAGAAAAAATGGCTCACTTTCAAAGCATGGGACACTTAAGGGTACAAAATGTTCATCGTTGTGCTAATTCGGGACTTTCTTTCTTGATGGACTTTTTAGGTCATTTAAAAAATACTTGTCTTCTCTAAAATGTTATGACAAGAAAATAAAATGGTGTTTTTAAATGTTCTGATTTGTTGATTAATTTTGCCCCTAAAATTATATTATACTAGTGTTATTTCTTAATGTTTTAACTATTTCCAAATGCAATTATCTTGAAATAACTATGAATAGAAAATTGTATATAACAGAAAAGACAGGCTTTTATAACATATTAAAGTACCTAATTTCGTAACTAGAATGAAAGGGACACATGGAAACTGTTTGAGACTGTAATTATAAGTTAAGTCACTATTAAAATGACATGCATGTATATTTCCAGTTTAAAATAATTAAAGCTTTCCCCCCACTAAATGCTTTCACTCACAAGATGAGACAGTTGTGAACTTATGAGTTCATATACATACACAAAAAATATTGCCTGGGATTTATCTACTATATGGGACAAAAAAAGGATCTGTCTGTATCGTGCAGGTCAATGTAAACAAGTGATATTTGATTTCCTTGCATCACATCAGCTTCCCCAACTGCAGACTGGTTTGCATTTTAACCAGGGTAGCCAACTGTGAAATATGGTCAGATTAATATTAGAAAATCCAAATAATAAAAGAGCGAGGACCCTTAAACATAACCAAGCCTTAGGGATGTTGTGTGTCTCTAGCCGTAGCTGACCCCTCCTATTTTATTTACTCATAAGTGTCATTAATACCAAAGATATATAACCTTTGGTGCCAATATGTCACTTTCTCTCTTCAGGTCTTTAGTAGTTGCATGCTTATCTATTTCAGTCAAATGTATTTCTTATCAAAAAAAAGAGTGAGAGACCGGACAATACAGTGTTATCGAATTTTTTCAGCTGAGACCCACATGTCATTCAGCATTCAGACATGCTTGCGCTTGATTGATGGATGGGTTTGTGACAAATAAAACTAGGATCAACAGCTTTGCACCTTTTCCCCCATCAGAGACCAGGGTAAAGCATAACTCTGTAACAATAGTGGGATTACGGATGCATTAGCTCTCCATCGACCAAAACCATCCATTCCCATCAATACTTTGCACGTAATAACCTGAAGCTATGATAAGGAAACAAAAGAAGGAGAAAAGGGACAGGAGAAAACAAATCAATAAAAGAAGGGAATGTCTCAAAGATGCACTGTCCAAATGAAGATTTTTCCCCCCCGCACTGCTGGGCTTCTGTCCCTGAACGCGGAAACAATACCTCACCCAGACTTTTGAAGGCAGAAGCAGATTGATACGTTATTTAAACACAGGTTTGGAATCTGCAGATTGATATTTAGACCATGTTTGTTTTTTGCAGGTCAAAATATGCGCTGTAGTGTTTACTGTTAACCTATGGCCCTAAAATTGTTCTTAAAGAAAAAAATATGTTTTATTTGAGTGATTCAAATTCTGTGGAGCCAATTCTGGGATAATTAAAACACTCCCTTATATAGATATATTTTTAATGTCCACATCCTTAGGACAAATATTTTCTGAAATGTGGGTTAATATGAATAATCATGATTGACTAGTTTACTAAGATTCACACAAAGCACATGTTTACGTCTTATCAGAAGGAGGCTGATATCCCTTTTACAAAAACTAATACCAGTCTTAGAAGAGTCTTTCTTACTTTACTAGATAGACTTTTTTTTGATTAAACTCTTTCTGCATAAAAATTTTCTCTTTATTCTCAATTTGTAGAATATTTTGATGATAATTTGATCATTTCCCCCACAAACAATGGACCGTTAAGCTTATTTATTCAGGGTTTTGTTCCTTTTCTTTGGGGAGTTTTTGATTTTTGTATTACCTATCATATTTGTTCTAATTTACAATTTATTCTAATTGGCCATTGAATGGGCTGGCATGGCTTTCTCCTGGTGAGGATGGACATTAGTGATATTTGTTCTTGTCTGAAGAAGAGCTGGGAAGGGAGGAAGAGCCCAAGTTCTAATTGTGAAGCCACTGATCTTGGGAAAAACACTTCATCATTTTGCTTCAGTTTTCATACTTAGAATAAGGAGAGAATTATGCTGTCTAATTCATCATTATCATCATCATCACTGCCATTATTAATATTGTCATTATTCTTTATTGACACACTGTAGTGCTTCATTTCCTACTTAAAGTTTACAAGTGTTGGGAAGAAAGGAGCCATTTAATTCCATCCTCCTTTTTAGTTCTGAGAGAAGATGGAAGCCCTCCCCTTTGTTTAAGTAAACATAGAAAGAAATGATACAGATTGCTCCATGTCCAAACAAATGTGTAGACAATTCTTAGGACAGGATAGTGGCTT
Organism: Aplodontia rufa; assembly: GCA_004027875.1. NCBI lineage: Eukaryota > Metazoa > Chordata > Mammalia > Rodentia > Aplodontiidae > Aplodontia > Aplodontia rufa. The sequence goes on from PVKS010001935.1 coordinate 41,093, forward strand.
TAAATATTAGACTAGGGAGTCCAAGAGATTAAAAGTTTCCAGAATAAAAATAAAGTGAGGGCAATTTATTGTGTTAGTTGTGGAATAAATTCTAGTTTTATTGCCTGCACTTAAGTCTTATTTCAGGCACTATGAAGTCAACTAAACATAGTTGTGAAATCAGCAGCATGTGTGAAGGCAGATTTTGGTACGTATGGTTGAAGATCATAGGTATGTATTAATAAGGAAATGCAGTGTGTTCCTATAAATACAAAGAGAACAACCACATTTTAATTATAACTCTTTGGACCTAAAACTGGTTAAAATTATTAAAGCCACATACATTTGACATTTCGGGTCAGATAGGATTTCATATATTTCAGTGAAGCTGGTACATGCTCTGAAAATCTCTGTCTCAACTGGAAACCCGTGAGGTAACAAGTCTGATTAAAGGCACATGATTTACTCCTTTCGCCCCGAATTTGACCTATTTTATAATTGGTAAAATCCAGTGGATATTTTCTTTCAGATTCTAAGTACAAGGCCTGTTTCAGGGCACTCCAAGTAGGTGATCTGGTGGGGTACCTCTGCTGAAGCGGATGGGTCCCCAACATCTAGACCCGATACCTGGGAGTGGGTTCACTTCATCCTTAATGAAACTACTCACTACTACTTGCACATCTGTTCCCTTAAAATTAAAAGCAGATGCTGGCTGCTGATTCCGGTTACCTTTCTCATCACACGGAGAAAGAGACTCTGTTTTGATATTAAAGGACATTAGTAAGCAGATTGATGTCTTAATATAAATGGGAGCATGACCTCTGCTACTACTGCAAAACACACAGTATGTGCCGGATGGAGAGCTTTACTTTACAGAGAAGTCAATCTTTAGCTTTCCAAGAAAGCTTTTTAAAGTGCTTTTATATCCATGATCCTACATAGAACCCTCTGATATGGTTCCATGTAAGGTCACATAAAGGAAAATGCAGGATTAACACATGCATGTACGTGGGCTCAACGAGAACAAAGAAATTTCCCTCTGTAGCAGATGTATATGTAGATCTTTGGATAATCCCTGAATATATGTTATGTATTATCCATTTCCGTTGTATGTACATCTTTTAGGAGAGAGAAAAATCTCTGGAGATAATGTTTGTGTCTTGACCAGGACTCATTATATATAACGTGCATCAAAAGCAATGTGTGTGCATGTGTATGTGTTTTCATGAGGATAAATATAAACACATTTCTAAAGAAATTAAAAAATCAAAAACATTGTTTTGAATACATTTATTATAAATGTTGAAGTATGTGGTGTAATGTTAAACAAAAATGTGCTTTCCTGTCCTTCTAGAACTCACTAACAGCCCTGAGACAAGTACATGATGATTATTAGAGTCATTATTATAAAATTTATATCACTTTGCATAATGGGAAATGTGTTCCCCAACTCAGGTTCTATCTGATTATAAAGGTAAGACATTCAAGGTAGATGTAAAACTCAACGGCTAGAATAGAAAATAGGAGTTCCTAATACTGGCAAAGTTCTTCCTCTTTTTCCCTGCTGAGTGCTAAATCTCCTTGTTTTCTTTCCTTTTCACAGTGGATCTTTTTGTCAGCAAAGCTCCACTGTGACACAGCCATGCCTGTATGTTTATGTATTTTCCTTGGCTGCTTGAGTAGTTGGAACACATACTATATGTCACAGGTTGAACTGTGTCCTCCTCCTACCCCAAAATTCATGTATTGTGATCCTAACCCCCAGTACTGCAGATTGTGACCATATTTGGAACTGGGTCACTGACAATGAAATTAGTTCAGTTCGTTATGGATCACAGTGGAGTAGGCAGGTCTGATGTGACTGGTGTCCTTCTATAAAGGGGGAATTTGGATACAGACATGCACAGAGGGAGAAGGTCATGTGAAGATGAAGGCAGAGCTTGGGGTGATGCAGCTCAGGAGAGCCTGAGGTGGTCAGCAAACCAGCAGCAGCCAGGAGAAAGACCTGGAACAGGTTCGTGCAGATTTAGAAGGAACCAACCCTGGGCACACCTAGATCTCAGATATCCAGCTTCTGAAACCCAGGAATGAAGAATTTCTTTTGTTCAAGCCACCTAGTTTATAGTTCTAACATATAGCCATAATACACCGTATGGCCCACAAGGTCTGTATTTCCTACCCAGACACTTAGAGAAAAAGTTTGCCAACTCCTATTGTAAGACTCAGGTTTGTGATCTGGGTGGAACCTAAAGTGAATATTAGTCACAAGAAATGTGATGGTGGGATACAGAACATTATTTCTGAGGGCTCTGTTGGTTCCAGAAAAGAGTATAAATAATTTTTGTTGATTTTGCTAGTGAACATATTTTAAAACACACACACACACACACACACACACGAGTTCAAATCTCTGCATATTTTGGGTTTCTATGAAGATGTATTTGTGAAAGATAGTGAGGAAATTGATTAACATATTAAAAATTAATTTAGCCTGAATCTGTGAAATCACAAGGTCAACTTGTCATCGACTGAATTTAGACTTTCCAAATATGAATGCCATTAAACTGATTGGTAGGGCCCAACTTTGGTCATAGCAAAACATTCCCCAGAAGTCTGAATCTCCTTAACAATCAAAAATCTTTTTATGAGAAATTTTGATGATTTATGTGTCAGTGGACAAACATCTGGTTTACATTTCTCTTGAAATGTGCATGAGGTTAGAATTAAAGGACTGGTTGCTGGGGAAGGTCATCATTTGGCAAGAGGATGCCTGGTTTTGCTGATTCTATTACCAAGCAGATGGAGAATTTTGCTTTCCTCAAGAAACATCTCAATCCTTTATTCTGTAATTAATGATCAGAAAGGAGAAGCCAATTTTGAATTCTAAGGGGAATAATTACCGAATACTTAAGGATTAAAAGTATTTCATGTAATTAAAGATAGAACATCTGTGCATTTTTCCTTCAAAGCCATTTTATTTATTAATTTCAGTATTGGGGATTGAACCCACGGATGCTCTGCCACTGAACTACATCCCCGGCCTTTTCATTTTGAGACAGGGCTTTTTCAAGTTGCTGAGGCTGTCCTGGAACTTGCAATCCACCTGCCTCAGCCTCCTCAGTCACTGGAATTACAGGCATGTGCCTCTGAATTGAAGGTAATACTTATTTTTAAACGTTTTCTTGACCCATGACCCGTGATCAAAATGACAAAAGAGGCTGAGTGAATGGAAAGATCTCTGGATGGATTGGTCTACTTGAGAAAAAGTCCAAGTGGCACTCAGGAGCTAGGTGTTCTCTAAACCCTGACTCCTCAAAGTATAGTATTGAGGCCGGCAGTGTCAGAGTCCCAAGATAGCCTGTTAGAAATGCAGAATCTCTAGCTACACCTTGGACCTAATGGATATAGAATCCACATTTTAACAAGATCTTAGGTGCTTCATAAACACATTAAAGTTCGAGATGTGCTGCTTTTTGAGCACTGGTCAATTGTTGAGATGTGGGCGAGTGAGAAAGCTCTCAGTCACTTTGTGGTAGCTCTTGTCCTTCTCATTAGCTACAAGATGGACTCCTCTTCTCTCCCTCTTCCCTGTTCCCTCATTCTTGAGGTCCTTGCTGGAGAATGGAGCTCTGACCATCTATCAGTCACTTAAATGCTTTACTTACATTCAATTATTTAATTCTTAAAATAAGCTTAAGAGGTAGCACCATTAACTTCTCCATTTGACAGATAAGGAAACTGAGGTGCATCGGAGTACCTTGCTCAGAGTTAGGCAGTTTGTACATGATGAAACCTGGATTCAGAGTTCAGACTCTTAACCACTCATCCTACTGCCTTTCATTCTCAAGGTGATTATGAAAACCCCGTTCTAAGTCAACTGAGAAAAATAAATGGAGAGGAAGACATCATTTCATGGAGCTAACACAGTAGTTCTAAATAAGCCAAAAATCTTGAAAATAAGAGAGGGATGTTGAATTATGAGCCATTTCTTATACCTTCCTAAATCATTATTAGAGTCTTAACATGATTTAGAAATAGAGGCAGAGGCTGGAACTTAAACTGGTGTTTAAGCTGCTCACAATTCCAAGTAAATGTATTTTGACAGATTGGAAAAATCTAATCTTATTCCATGTCAGTTCTGCTGCTGCAGACATAGTTCTAACACTGTTCCTGTAAAATGCTAAGCTCCAAATCCCTTGGTTTGTTTGGATATACTTGGACACCCTGAGGGCACTTTATGGCATGGGACTTAGAGATCATTGCATGGGATGTTTCCATGGGAGCAATTCCCACCATATTCCAAGCCTGCATGGCTACCAAGGACTTGGAATGTCATCTGGACCATTTTTCAGTACACAGGGGAAGGCAGCTGTCAGATTGTGAAGTCAGGGAGCTGTGGCCTTGGTTAGATCAGTGTTCTCAGTTCAAATTCTTGCCTTACTGAGTAAAATCATGTGTCCCATATGAGATGTATGATCTCACACACATATGTTCATGGAAATCCATCCACATACTTACAAACTCTTTGAGTGCAATGAATTTGAAACTCAGACAAACAGGGGTAGAATTGTGTGTGTTTGGAAGAGTTTTGTTAAAAATACGTTGTACCCCAGGCTGACCTTGAGTTAAGCTTTTGGTTGCATAGGAAGTGTGTGCAGGAGATTTCTTGAGGAGGTAAATGGATCTACTTCTCATTTTTCTGAGGAAGATAAACTTCCTGTCTATTCCCTAAGATCTACTGGTCCTTAGCACAATTCAGAGTTTCTAAGCGATGTAATGTGTTTGCACAGAAAAAAGAACACTACCCTTGGATTCTGAAGATCCAATCCTATACTTGTTAGCTATGTAAGTAAGCTTGGGTCTGTTACTTTAACTCTACTGGAAATGGGGGTAATGATTCTTACCTGAAGACCTTTATGAGAACTAAATGGGGTTGCTTTTGTGACAGCTCCAGCTTGATGTCTGTCACATTCAAGATCTCAAGATGTGGTTGTTTGATTTTTTTTTTTTTTGCAAGCTGCTCTCTTGGAATTTGGGGTTTCTTTTAAGCACAAATTCACAGAACTGGAGATTCTCCCATCTTTTACCACTTTAGTGCATATCCTTGAATTCTTCCCTTCCAAAACTCCTGGAGGACCTGGAACCCATTCTCAGAGTCTCCCACGGCCTTCCTTTCCCTTACCCCAGCTCCTGTAGGATGATGCTGCAGTCATGTCTCAAGGCCAGGATTCTTGCCTGCCTGCAGTCTTGCATCTTGGAAAGACTGGGCATGAGCTACAGGGTTAAAGAAGGTGGACTGATGGGGAGCAGAGAACTCAGGTGCTAATGACTAGGATTCTGTGTATGTGTGTATTTTAGGGAGAAACTATTTGATTGCTAGTGATACATAACAATTCCATGAAGCACTTGGAGTATACTAAGTGTTTTATGTTCCCTTTCTCATTTATTCCTCATGGAAGCTCTGTAAGATGGATATTGTTATCTCTATTTTGCAAATGAGAAAATTGAAGCTCGAGGAAGTGGCTGTGTAGAGAAAATGCTATTCACCAGACTGTTTTTCACTTCTTGGGAACTTAGGAAGATGACATTTTCCAGCCTCCCTTGTAATTTGGTTGGGGCCTTGGGATTGGGTGTTAGCCAACAGAACTGAAAGGAAATTTCATAAGCCCTTTCCAGGACTGGCTCCTAAGAGGGTCCCGTCAGGTCTTGCTTTTCCTACCAGGGTGACTGTAGATAGCAGAGTACAGGATAAAGGACAATCACCTAGCCCTTATGACACAATTTCATTGACTATAAGGGGATTAGCTGGGTAACAAATGGGTTTAAAGCCAAGTTGTTTGTACATCAGTGTTTCAACACACTGTGCTATAGTCTCTTCATATTGATATTGATCATAAATATTGGATAGTGAATAAAATGCAAAGAGAGAAAAACTAAAACTGTGGTTTGGTTCTGAAAAATTAATACTTTTTATAATGGTTCAAGTGAATTATCATGTAATTACCACTTCAAAAATAATGATTAACCATTGGTAAGCTTGATTTCATTTTGGAGCTGATTTGGTGTGTAAAAAGTATGATCAGTAAGTTAAAAGCCACACCCAACTCCAGTGCTTAGTGAATCATGCCTGATGATGATGCATTCTATATGGTTATTCAGCCACAATAGTCATGCTTACAGTCTTAAAAAATTAGAACAATATAGGTTGCAAGTGAAAAAATGTTAGAAGGAGGCCCTTCCAAAATTCCTAGTCATAGTGGCCCTACTTGGATACAGGCTGACTTACATTGTACTGAATTTTAAGCCATAACAAGATACTATTATACAGACACAACAGCAGTAGTTGGAAGCAATCTCAGACTTGATATTTTTGTTTTCAGGCACACGATAAGGCTAGACCAGTTTTATCAGCTATATCACATTATCACAAGTCTCTCAAAGGCACTGTTAATAGGTTATACTTCATATATGGTACAAGACTTTTACCATCAGAATTTTGATAATCACCTGCTTGAGAAGAACATTTATCACAATATTCCTTTTATCAGAGGGGGATTTCCCAGTATCAGAAAACTCAGACCTCTAAACACAAGAAGGGTGCATTTCCTGCAAAATGGCAAACTTATATAGCAGCTTTTAAGTACAAGTGCATTAAGTATATCAGCTCATTTAATTCTCACAACAGCCCTATGAGGAAATAAATGGAGGCCACAGAGAGGTTAAGGAATTTGTCTAAGGTTACACGCCTTTCAAGGGGAGAAGCCAAGGTCAGGACCCAGTCAGTTTGTTTCAGAACCCATGCCCTTTAGCTACACTTTGCCAGTTGCTCCTCTCAGCAGCACCACAGTGCCTACAACAGGCCAGGCGCTGTAGAAACACGTGCACTAGCTAGCCTTCTGTCTATAGACAAGTCGGTGTGGACTTTCACAGAATCTTTATTTTGATCATGTTTCATATTTAGGCCCTTAGGGTTAATATCTTGCTGCCAGAGACATTAGAGAAAATTTGATGAGCAACTCAGTAGGCAGGCTGTTCCAACATAAGGATTGTGCAAACAAATTAACTTCCAGTTTGTTGGCAAACAAATTATGACTAATAAGACAGGCAAATGCCAAAAATCATACTGTACAACATTAATGAGTCTTCTTATTGAGAGTCTTTGTGGGCCAAGTTCAGGGGAAAAGATTTTCTTCATATTGTTAAATAACTCTATGAAGCATATGTTAATTATTTATTTGAATCATAAATGCTATGGGTTATAAGTTGCACAATTAACTTATGTACTAATAAAAAAAGCAAAAAGTGTTAACAATTAAACTAAGATACCCCATCAGTTGTAAGATGTATTCTAGAATCAGAGATATTAAAATGAGAAAGAATACATCTCAGTATCACAGATAAGGAAATAGATTTCATGAAGTTAAATTGCCCAAGATCACTTGATTTGCAGGTGGCTGACCAAAGCTCACATCCAGGTGGGTTTGACTTGAAATGCATACTTTCAGCCACTTCATTAGATTGTGTCCCAGCATGTATTTATTCTGCATAAAATAAAATTAAATATCTCTTTCTTATAGGCTGGTAACTTAAAGCCCAAGGTACCCTTTCTCGATTTGATCATTCAATAAGATAGTTTACATTGGCCAAATAGACTGAGAGAAGGAAACCAATCTCTACTTCATTTTTAGTTATGTGGACAGCTTCAACATTACAGTTTTCAAGTGACTGTTTCTCTTTGTCCTGGAATCATTCCTCCTTCTAGCTTATAATGAGAAAGAGCATTTTTTTCCTTATAAAATGAGATCTTTGTTTCTGAAGACATTGCTTGGCCTGCTATTCAGTTCACAAACAAAATACAATTTCTTCTACTTTTAATAACTCAAGATGTTTCATAGCTATGTCATAGTTTGAGATTTGAGAATGAGCAAACAAGACCACACGAAGCTTAAAGAAGCACACAACAATTTCACAAAAATATTTTCAGCAATCAAGACCCACAAGACAGAAAAGCAGAAAATGCATACATACTCAACTCAGAATTCCAGTGTTTTCTCTTTCTTTTTTTTTTTTTTTCCAGAGGTAACAGCAGCTTTAAACATTGCCTTCCTCTTTTGCAGGACTATACATGCACAGTACACAACTTCATTCCTGTTCTAAGAGCACTATGAGCCATTGTTGTATGATGGCCCCTTGAGGCTAAGGAAAAATGTTATTGGTAGACTGAAAGAATAGGTTTTAATATAGGCTTTTAATTTTCTTTCCATATACTCCATGATTAAAACAAGGTTTGCTCCATTTTCTAATTTTTTTTTCCCCAGAAACCCTCTTTACTCTCATCAGCAAAACAACATACGGACTATAATTGTGACTTTGGCTCTGATTGTCCTGAATTTAAATGCAACTTGGGTCTATCTCTTATACTGTGTCCAGGCACGGAGTTAACTTTGTTTATATTAGCAACATTCAATTTCTAGTTTTTTTTTAAATTTGCTTTTTTCCTCCAAAGGTAAAAGTAAATGGTGATATAGTTTATTGAATATGGCGTGTGTGTGTGTGTGTGTGTGTGTGTGTGTGTGTTGGGGATTGAACTTCAGGCCTTCTACATGTTAGGCATGTACTTTGACACTGATCTACACTCCAGCCCTAGAGTTATCTTTAAAATTAGTTGGTAAGATTTTTAAAAATGTACAGTTCCTTGATAATTGTTGAAATAAAACATTTACGTTCCTAACATTCAAACATATTTAAGTTCAACTTATGAAAGTAGGGATATTTGGGGCATTTATAGTTATTTCTCTTACCTGTGATAATATTATAATATTATTAATGCTTTTGGGCCACAGAAATAATATGTCATTTATTTTTATAAATAAGTTTCCACTTCATGTTTTTCTCTAATTTTAAAAATCCAAAGAAGTGAAAAAAAAATCTCTAATCCAAACTCCAAGATTATTATAGTTTGGAGAAGTTAAGAAAACCAGTAGAGAGTGGCAATTTGGATTCAAACCCAGTTTTAACTATAAACCAATGCTTTTAAAAAAAACATATGATTGTTATTTTTTCATTAGCATTTTATACTAACTAGAGCTAGGTGAACAAATGCAGTTTGCTTTCAAGAGGGATGAATATGGAATATTCTGACTTAACACTGACATACACATAACCAGAAAAAAACAATGTAAAAATAGTCACACAAATTGAAAGTCTGGGCTTGGGTCCAGTTGTTCATAAAACTAGAATGAATGTCTGAGTTGTGTTGGGATTAAACAGTCAGCTCTAATCCATTCAATTTCACTGACATGGGCCCTTCCTATGTGCTGGATACCATGAGTTATTTTTCATGTGAAATTTCTTCCCAGTAACTACAAGTTAGGTATTATGCACACCCACCCACTTTAAAGAGGAGAAAACTGCTCAGATAGATTAGAGTCATTCCAGGCAGTCATGCTGGTGAGCAGAAGAGCTGAGCATGCTCAGGTCTGTGGGCTCTAAAGTTGTACTATGGGAAAAATACCTGGACCCCTCCCTGCATCATGGAACATACCCATAGAAGCTGTCACAATTACAGAAATAACTAGATCATAGGCTAGAACACAAAAGAAGCTATTCAGTGTTCAAATACCTGAGAGACCTTCTAGATACACAAGAGAGATTGTTGGGTATGAGAAGGGGTGGATAGCAAGAAGAATGATTTCTTCCAGCCACAGCCTGGATGGCAGAGGGACTTTAGAGGAAGGGTGGGATTTCTATAGATATGATAAAGGGAAGCTGGAAGGATGATTTGTGGCTACTGCATTGAAGGTTTGAGGCTCAAGGGGAAGAGTTTATATGTAATTTGCCTGAGGTGATGCTCAGTGGAAGGCACTGAGTGGAGGGAGGTGTAGGAAGAGTAACCATCTAGCAGGGTGGAGTGGAAACGGGCTGATTCACCAGAAGGCAATTTCCTACAGACCAGTTAGGTTTTCAGTAGGAAACGTATTATATATTCATGTTAATTTATTTTTCACCTTTAGGAAACTAAATATTTCCCACATTGATATCAATATAAACATGAGTAGTAAAAACTAACTAAATAAAAAATTCAGAGGGTGATCAATGGAAGAAAGAGACCAGGGGATGGGAGGCTGGGTGGGGAGGATTTGGGGGATATTGGCCAAATTGTATTGTGTGCATGTATTAATATGTAACAACAAATCCCATTATTATGTACAACTTTAATGCATCAATTTAAAAAAAAAGATGAAGAAACTAAGGCTCAGAGGAGCTAAGTAGCTTGCCCAAGGTCACAATCAGTAAACAGAAGAACAAGGACTTTGAACCAGGTACCTATAGCCCTGAAGTCTACTCTGCACTAGACCTAACTACTCCAAGTGGGGATAATGGACAGGCAGTGATGACCCTCACGCCTCAACCCCCAGGGCACCTGGGAGCTCAGGAGAACTGTGCACCTGCTAAATGTCTGTATTTCCATAGTATCCTAGATGCATATAAAAGTTTGAGAAGTGTGGTTCTAGGCCATGTGCTCTTTCTTTTAATGACCTATATGATCATTCAGTGCCTACAAATCCAACTGGTTAGGGAATATGTTAGGTAGCTTCCTCCCGTAAAAGATGATGTTTAACTCAGAAAAGAAGCCCTTTTGGATTTTATTCTCACAGGGAGGCAAACAAGGTAAAAAATTGAAGGCTGAAATTGTAACCTAATTGTGTGGCCTTGGACAAGTCATAAAACCTCACTGAATTTGTTTCCTAATCTGCATAGTATTTGACTTCTCAGAATGAAATAAGATAGTATCTACGAAAAAGAAAAAAAGTTTCTATACAGGGGACTCATAACATATTGATGCACTACTATTAGGAGACATGGCTATAAAATACAATAAATAACAAACAGGAAGGAAGGAAAGAAGGAAGGGAGTGAGGGAGGAAAAAATGTAAGAAGAAAGATAGGAACAATATACAAAAGTTAGCTAAAGGAAGCTCAACCTCACTGAACCTGGGGCATGAAGAACTAATGAATAAAAGCCCCAGGATCCCAGGAGTTCAGGAAAGCTAATTTCAGATTCACATAGGTGTTTCTGAAAATGCAGACATTACACAACATAAGGAAGTGGGAAGGGTAGCAAGGGTTTGTGTGGTCTCGCCCCAAAAACTAACAGATCCGAGGTTGGTAAAACCATAAAAAATTTCAACGGTCACACAGTAATTTAAAAAATGAAAACCAGTTCATTTGATGAAAAATTAGTATAGATTTTTAATCTTGGAGCAGAGAAGGCTACAGAATGAATTAATAATGGAACAGTTGTTACTAATTTATTGCAGTTACCACAGAAAATGAAGATACATTAACTGATTTCAAGCAAGAGATTCTTCAGTCAGCCGAGGCAGTGTGGGAGCGGAGATGCTGAACACATGAAGGAGAGATTAGGATGCCTCACTTCCTCATCCCTGATTCTCGTGACATCTATTTATTGAGAATTTAGTGTTTGCCAGACATTGTGCTAAAATTCTGGGGCTACACTGTGCATAAAACATAGTTCCTGTTCTCAATTAACTAATAATTCAGCAGACAAATTATTATAATGAAGAGTAGACAGTGAAAAAGTCCCACAAAATAGTTGTAAATAAGAGAGTACAGAAATTCGGCAGCAAGCAAATGATTACCACAGATATAGGTAGTATCAAGAGAGGCTTCCTGGATTAAGTAGCTGACACCATCTTAAACTTTTTTCTTTGGTCGTCCAAAAATCAAGAAACTGAATTAAGCCATTTTCTGAGATTCGTTTCTTACTCTATGATCCTTTGTCATTATTATGTTATAAAATAATTGATTAAATTTTAATTACTTAGGACTTATGAGAAACTAAAAGATTAGGCAGAAGTACCCACATTATTTTGGTGTCACTTAAACACTTATGACAGCCCATGTCTATATGATATTTAAAAAGTGAAAAGAAAGAAAAAAAACCTCCATAACTCAAATTGGCTTTAATTCCTACAATTAGTCAACTTATTGAGACATAAGTGTCAAAGTATGCTTTGCTGATTTGTTGGCATCGTGTTGATATAAAAATACGAAAAGAATACACAGTACAAAAAAACTGATCACTCATTCATCCCCCTTCCTGCTAACCTCTGTGAAATTAACCAAATATTGCTGAAACAGGGAGAGGAGGTAATAGATGTACTAGGTCTTGTGCAGTTAGCTTGTATGGATGAAACTATTAAAAAAATTTTATGGGTTTCTTGAAAAAAAATAAGGAAATGCTGCCTTTCCACATGTTGTAAAGCTCTGGTATGTTCAATATCAAGTGGAGAGTATTTCAAAGAGTAAGAGCGTATGAGATCTGTCAATCAATTGTCCCATTTCAAGAATTAAAAGTTTAATAGAGGGGCTGGAGCTATGGCTCAGTGGTTACAGCTCTTGCCTGGCATGCACAAGTGCATGGATTCAAACCCCAGCATCACGTACACAACAAAGTGTGGGAGCAACAAAAGCCACATGGAAAACTAAATAAAAATTGATTCTCTCTCTCTCTCTCTCTCTCTCTCTCTCACACACACACACACACACTGTCCCTCTCTCTTAAAAAAATTAATAGCTTGCATTAGAAGAGAATATTGGGGACTGGAGTGGTAGCTCAGCGGTTATGGCGTTTGCCTGGCATGTGCAAGTACACAGGTTCAAGCCCCAGCACCACGTACACAACCCAGTGTAAGAGCAACGAAAGCCATGTGAAAAACTAAATAAAAATTGATTCTCTCTGTTTCTCTCACTGTCTTTCTCTCTTAAAAAAAAACAAAAAGAAAAAAATAAGAGAATAATGGGGGCTGGAGCGGTGGCTCAGCGGTTTTGGCTCTTGCCTAGTATATGTAGGGATGTGAGTTCGAACCCCAGCACCACATACACAACCAAGTGTCTGAGCAATGAAAACCTAATGAAAAACTAAATAAAATTGCTTCTCTTTGTCTCTCTCTCCATCTCACTGTCCCTCTCTCTTTAAAAAAAAAGAAGAAATAATGAAAATCAGAAAATACATCAAATTTCTTTTATTTTTGCAATTATTCTAAAGCTAAACAATACTCCTTGGGAGGATTTTAAGGAAATTCTTAATATTAGACATAATAACAATATCCAGACAGGTGAAATCTTTAAAATTTATTAATGACAGGATGGAATGGAGTGTTAGCCAACAATTGTTTTAAAAGCAATTTCACACATCTGATATATAAACTGAGTTTTGTGGAGAGGTGTCAATAAAGCATAAGCTCTGGGTTTGCTGAACTTCTGAAGGACATGTGCCTGTAATTGGCCTTTCTCATTTCTGTCTTGTTAACAAGTATATAAATAAGAGAAGGCTTCAGTAATTGGCTCAGAGTTACTAATGAATTAATTAACTTCAGTCTATTTTACCTAACCTTTAATAATAAGAGTGCTTTTTTTTTTTTTTTTTTGGTCTAGCAATAGGTCTGACAGACTGAAGAAACAGACATGCAGCAAGGCTCTTGAAAATTAATGAGAAACGAGGAAAGAATCAATGTACATTCTGCTTGCGGAGAACTGACACAAAAAAGACACAATAAACCATGAACAAACACAGTCAGTTTAAAAAATAGGTTAGAAAAAGTGGGCAAATTCAATTATAGAAGTAATTAGAAGATATAGGGCAAGGCTGCCTTTTGGGACTGTGCCAGAAAACATGAATTAATATGAGTGAATAGAAAGAGCCCATGTAGTAATTAAGAAGCAATCACCTATGGCAATGAGTACCTGAAAACAGGCTGCAAACTATTAATTCAGTGATCAAAAATATTTTTAGATGATTAATATGGCAAATTTATTTTAAAAGACTAATTTCTGGAAAGATATCAAGACAATAGCACACTATTTGTTCCTCTGGCATTTATATAGCTAATTAAATTTTATAATTTGCAACAACAGTCATTATTATCTGAGAACAGCAAAAGCAATATTTCACCTCTTTTTTTAATACAGTAGCTCTAAAATCAATAAGTTAAATCCAGCTCCCGCTGTCCTCCTGTAAGTGCCTAAGCCTTGATTATTACATTCTTCCGATGCGTACTTTTCTTATATGTCTGTTTCCTTAATATTAAGCATTTGAATTAATGTACATATTCTCAAAGTTTTTTTTTTTATGTTCCCATACCTGCGCAGGGATTCCACATGCTGTTTAATTTCAACACGATCAAATAAAAGCAGTTTAATGTACTATTTGTGCATCAAAAGACTTTCTTACTTGGTCAACAGAGGTCTGTTACTTCAGTACACACCAATTCCTCCCCTCAGAATACAAAGGCAGGAAGAGTGCTTTAGAGCACACAGAAGGCTAATGGCCTCCGAAATAGGTGATTATCAGAGCCCCGTAGAGCAAGATGAGGGTCTGACTGGTAATAAATAACCTCGCAATATGAATTATTCTATTTCCACAGCTTTAAGAAAACCTACATTTCATTGTGGATCTGAAAAGTCTGGAAAATGCTGTCTTTCGGGAAATAAGAGGGAGCTACTAAAACTAATCAGGCTATCAGCAGGGCGTTAGGGAGCACCTACTAAGGGCCTAAGGCGAGAAAGGGAAATTCTGAAATGCTAACCTTGTAACAAGTCATTTCCATATGTGTGATTTCCTTTTGGAAACCAATCACCAGCCACTCTCGTCTGTCAGGCATTAGCAAAGCTAGATTTTTAATGACTGCATTTGCTCATGGATTATTGCTGTTTCTGAGGTGAAGGTGCAATCTGATGACCTGCAAAACAAAACCGCTGGAGTCAGGATTGCAGATGGCATGGAGGCAAAAGATGTAGAAGCATTTGAGAAAAATTTTAAAATAAAGGATTTGGGCAAGACACCAAATGGAGTGGATTTTAAACGTGCCTGGTTCTTTCATTATGTGTATTTCTCTTTTTCTTAGAAACAAACTGGGTGCTTTCGAAAAGAACACACATCAGAGGTCTCTCTTCTCCGAGTTTGCCTCGTGCCGCTACTCATCAAAGTCCAGGTACAGCGACAGCAAGAAGCCGCTCCTCTGCCGCCAGACGATGATGAGAAGGCGGCTCCCCAGGAGGCAGGCCATTGGGAACTAGCGAAGTGAGGACAGCTTAGAGGTGTGGGGGCTGAGAGGGCTGCCAGCTGAACAGGACCCACTCACCATGAAATGTTAATGTGTCAATAGGGGAAAAGCATGAATGAGCCTCAAAGAGGCTGCGAGTGACTCAGCTGGTTGGAGATGGAATGTGGGCTCTTTGCCAAGGTAAGGTGTTCAAGGGCACCAAGGGCACGCACCCTGACGCCTAGGGGGAAATACAAGGTCGCTCCCGATTTTAGAAAGAGAAAATATTTGGAAGAAAGAAGATAAATGGCATTTTTTCCTTCTTTGTTTTTTTTCTTTCTGGAACTAGGAATTGAACCCAGGGATACTCTACCACTAAGCCATATCCCCAGCCCTTTTTCCTTTTGTTTTGAGACAAGATTACGCTAACTTGCTGAGGTTGGCCTTGAATTTGTGATCCTCCTGCTTTAGCCTCCCGAGTTGCTGGGATTAAAGGGATACATGACCACACTGGGCCCTTCCCGCCAACCTCCAACCTCCGTCCCCACAAAAACCAACTTCCTCACCTGTTTTTGCTCCTGTTCTTTTTTCATTTCTTCTACCCAATAAATATTTTCTGAATTCCTACTTTTGCCAGGCATGAGGTTAGGAGTGGAAAGAGGAGAGAGGGAGAATGGAATCTAATGATAAATGAAGACAGTTACTCATTCAAGGCTCCTACTCTAGAGGAAAGACAGATGCATAAAACTAAGTGTAATAAAAGATACTGAAATACGTGCAAAAGAGGGGAAGAGGTATACCATAGTGGGAGTGCAGAGAAAGAGGGCAATTAGCTGGGCACTACACCAAAAATGGTTTTCAGACAGGAGGTAGCATCTGTGCCTGTCTGAAAGAATGACAGACAGAGAAGGAACGGGGGAGTTCCAACTGGACAGAAGTTTCTCTCCCTCTGCCACAATTTCTAATCTCTATCTTCCTCTTTTTCAAATCAGTTTTTTTTTTTTAAAGGAAAAGCAAGCAGACAAGACAACCATGACTTTGTAAATCACAATGGTGATTTTGCATGTGCAGGAGGAGGGGGCAAGAGGAGGAACTGGGGGAGAAGAGGTTTTCTCTGGAATTTATGTATATTCTCATATCATAAGCTTCTTCCTCCTTCAGCTTAACACTTTTTTTTGAGAGAGGGAAAGTGAGAGAGAGAAAGAGAGAAGCAATCTTTATTTAGTTTTTCATGTGATTTTCATTCCTCAGACACTTCGTTGTGTACGTGGTGCTAGGGTTTGAACTAGCATCCTCACACTTGACAGGCAAGTGCTGTAACTGTTGAGCCACCGCTCCAGCCCCCAGCTTAACACTTTTTAAAAACACATTCTTCTGTTTTTAATTGACTATTTGATATTTGGGTTCTCTATGGTTGGAAAATGAGATCTTAATAACCTACTTTTTATGTTTGATGGTTTTATCATTTTTGCAAATGAGAAGTCCCTATTCTAACTTATGGCTTGATAGTTTTTGTGAATTATACCATTTTTATCCATGCATTCACTTAATCCATGCATTTATCAATGCATTCTTTCCTTTTTTCATTGATATTTAAGGACTTACTAATTGACAAATATTCTAGTAGACACAGTTTATTCCTCCCTTGCTTCTAGTTTGCAAATGATGCCATTTCTAACATAAAACATGGAAATTATTTTAAATGCACTGGCTAGAAGATGTGACTTGAGCAATTTTGCTCATGACTCACATATTCGTCAGCAAGATCATGGGGACTGGTCTAATTAGTTCTTAACAGGCTTTTAAAGGAAGACTGCAGAACAATAGCCTAGTTAAAGTAACTACAACGGGTTTATCTATAAACGGAGAAGAATTTCAGACTAGCATGTATAAGAAGTTTCCTACATACAAAACCAGACTTGTGGGGCTGGAGTGGTATCTCAGCAGGTACAGTGCTTGCCTGGCGTGCATGAGTACTCGGGTTCAAACCCCAGCACCACGTACACAACGAAGTTTCCGAGCAATAAAAGCCACATGAAAAACTAAATAAAAATTGATTCTGTCTTTCTCTCTCACTGTCCCTCTCTCTTTGGAAAAAAAAAAAGCCTTGTTTATTGAATATACAAACTCTAAGCTTCCATGTCCCTCCAGAGATTCAGAAGGAAAAAAATAACTATCATGCATGAACATTGATTCATTCAATGGATTCTTTCTTAAGTATTGTGCTAGGGACTAGGGATACAAAAATGATTAAAACATGAGTCTTGCCCATAAGGAGCTTCTTCCCTCAAGAAGTAGATAAGTCAGATACGTAATTCAGTTATAATTATACAGCTGTGATAAGATATAGAAGGGTATCCAGCTATGAGAGCACAAAGGAGGTGTGTCTAAATTAGATTGGGAAAGTGGGGTAAGAAGAAGAGATACTAGAACTGAGTTTTTAGGAACAAGAATTTAATTAGCTGAAGAAGGGGACCAAGGGACGGAATGCATAGAAAAGCAAGATGAGCCAGGAAGTGTCTTTCTGTGAACTAACACACAGTGCTGGCTCAGTTCGAAAGAGGGCGGGTGGGGGTGGTTAATGCATGCTTTTACGGGGCAGGCTGTCTCTGGTGTTTACAGTTCCTTCACTCATTTCCTTTTTCCTAACCCCAGTCTTTCACCCAAGGTTTTTGGACAGAGTCAAATAGAAAGTCTGGATTGTGGACATTTCCAAATATGAAGCTGTTTGGCCCAGAGTGTGCTGATGGGGTGGGTCTGGTGGGCATACATGCCAAGTGGGCACTCCACTCCTGCTACCAGCTAGGTGAGAGTGAAGAACAGTAATGATGCAATCATAATATACTGGTGTGTGTGTCTCATGAAGATGTTGACATTTATGGAAATGATTTCTTTTTCTATGCCAATGCTTTCTTTTATCTGAATTTACAGTGTTGAATAGAAAGCTTGTCACAAAGACCTCAAAATGTTTCCTACATTAACAACGTCAAGAAAGGGAACCACAACAACTCTTAGCAACAAGATTGATCTGTGGATTAACTCCACTGCATCACAATGTTAAAGGTGTTTACTAGAAATAGCCACTCCTTTTGTAAATTCTCTGCTTGGCTGACTCCCACCCATCCTTCTGATATTAGCTTGATTTTTTTTTTTTTTTTTTTTTTTTGCTTCCCTCAGAATCTTTACCTGGTCTTCTCTATTAGATCATGTCCCTCTGCTATATATGACATTTTCCCTTTGTAACTTTTAATATAATTAAAATTAAATACTGAATTATTTAGTTAATTATTTCCCGTCTATTCTTTTAAGTAGAATGTTAGTTTTATGAGGGCAGGAACTGGGTTTGAAAGTACTATATCCACAATATCTAGCAACACTCCTTGAATCCAGTAGGTGCTCAATATTTCTTGAATGATTCATTTCCTTATTTTCCCAATTTTGGTGCAACTCAAATGTATCAAATTGAAATGGACCAGAGTTACTAAGTAAAACCAGATCTATAGCTGCCAGAAGTTTCTCAAAACTGACACTGGCTTCTAGAAGAATTCAAATAATTCCTCAAAATGCTTCTACCTGATCTCTGCACACCAGCTTTCCTCAAAACAAATCCAGCATCTTCCCATTCGACTGTGTCAGGGCCTCTTTAACCCCACAACTTGTTTTCCTGAGGCCAGAGCTTCCTTCACGACCGAGTTCACACTGTGCTAGTCACTGTGCCAAACACTTGGGGTGAACACTTGAAAAGCATGAACATTACCGCGGGAGAGCGGCAGGCTGCCACACGAGCAGCAAGACTGGAGAAATCTTCGTCCATAGCCAGGAACCACTGCCTGTAATTACACCATAAGAGCATCACTTTTTTAGCTTCAAGGATTTGGTCCCTGCTAAAATGCACATCACCCTAGGAATCATAACTTTTTCTTTTTTTTTAGCTGTTATTAACCAGTTTTACTTTCATAGGAATGAAATATCTGAGAACAAGTTTTAACCCGGAGGAGAGGAGGGGTAGGGAATAAGCTGTTGGGAGCATGAGAAGAATAGGGACAAGGAGCAGTGAAAATGAAAGTGCTAGAAGGACAGTAGACACAGTAGACACACACAGCGCACAGTAGACACAAGGCAGTGCTTGGTGGGTAAACACAAAGTCGATTGCTCTCTTCAGCCTGGTTGAGTTGGTCTTACCCTTCAGCTGCTTGCTTAGGTAACTAGCAATTGCTGATTGAGAAAAAGTTTACAAAACATGAAACAGATGGCGTCAGTGTTTGAGGGTTGATGCCAAATCCTAATCACACTATCACACTCTAGAACCTTAGAGAGAGAATATATTCAAAAACATTTTTCTTTTTCTGTTACCAATAATTCCAGCAGATTTCCATTTGGAGAAAGGTTATAAGAAGGATTTGTACCCTGCTTTCAAAGGTTCCATGTGAGCTTGAACTTAGATGCATGTGTTTGGTTTTCTTAGCTATTCCTACTTTCTTTCTTTCTTTAATCAGAAGAAACTCCAATAGACTGAAATTGGTCATGAGAACTAGTAGTGATGTTTCAAAGAGGACAAATGCCACCGTGATGTCTGAATACTGAAGTCCTTCGCTATGTCCGTGAGTATAATGCTTGCTTACACATACTAGCGAAGAACACAATTAGCATACTAATTTGATTCTCTACCTAAAGAATGGAAGATTCTTTTGACACAGACAGCTGTCCATGAATAGCCAGAGTGACCCTTGGTCACTTTTCCATCTGTCTTAGAGTAAAATGTCCAGACTTAGGCACACTTTAGCTCTGTAAACTTGGGTGGCTTGTTTGGTCACTGTTTCTTAATATCTTCATCTGTAAAATGGGGGCACATCAAAAACTTGCCTCATAACACTGTGGTAAGAATTAAGCTTGCAAAACTAACTTCTTCACCAAAGGCACAAATATTTTAAAACTCTTGTCAGAAATCTGTTTATTTCTGGGAAATTTGTAGTAGGCCTAGAATGCTGCTTCTACCTGCCTGTTCAGAAGGAGGGATGTAGAGTGGTTTTCCTGAATCAGTTTTGAGCATCCCCATGATCTCTGTGGGCCTGAGTTTGCTCTGACTTTTTTAGAGAGCTGAGAATCCTGCAACTATGCAGCTTCCGTTTTGCTTTGGTTCATGGGGCTTAAGTCTCCAAGGACAGAAGTAGGGAGGGGTAGCTGTCTGGGAATGTCTTTAGGCTCAGCTCTAGCAGTGGTTGGAAGCTCTTGGCATGTCAGGTTGACAAGTCAAAATAGCACCAATTACAATGGTATGACCACAATTTCCAAATTTTTCCAAGTACTGGTCCTGTCCCCCACCCTGCCCAACCTCACCCTTTTCCATTCCTTGCCCAGTGGTTTCCAACCTTGGCTGCATTTTGGAGTCACCTGTGGAGCATTAAAACATACTGATGTCTCAGTTCCATCCTCAGAAATTCTGATTTAACTTGTCTGTGTTGCCTTCTCATATTGGACTTTTTAAAAAATTCCCAAGAGAATCATTACATTCGGAACGTAAGACTTCTTAAATTAATTTTATTTTCATCATAAAGTTGAAGTTAACACATGCAAAGGATACAATCAGTAAAAAGAAACTTTCATGGCACATAAAATTAATTTCATGCCATTAACAATATTTTGGTATCTTGTGATTATTTAACTCCAAGTTTAATGCCAGCACCCTGTGTCCTGCCCTGGCCTATAAGCACGAGGCTCCCTGGAGACTTCAGGTTGGAGGCGGAAGAGCAGCAGGACGTGTCCCTATCATTTGTGGAAAACTCCTAAGAGCCAGAGGTTTCTCAGAGCATCCTGTCTGGTCTCAGATTCACCCCAGGGATCTAACGAACTCTTACGGTTTACTAGCTCTACCAGTTTGGTTGCCAACTTCACGAAGTATGTAATTTTCAACTGCAGTTTCATAAGATAGGTGTGCCATGATCCACAGTGATTGAGGTGTATTAAAGAACTATAAAATAATATTTAAGTTCTAGGTACACAGACAACATATTTAATAATTAATTATGGTAAATTCAAGGTCATCTTTGTATTGCTTTTACGTACTCATATGTCCCCCCACCCCGCCCCCATGTATTATTTTGAATGGGAGAACGTGGTGGTGTTACAGTAACTCTGGGGGACTGCTGTTTGCCATGAATGTCCCCGAGAAACAAAGCTTGGAGTTTTGCAAAAACCAACCTCCCAAGTCAAAGAAGTTCTTCCTTGGGCCTCAAGTTTGCAGCAGTGCATACTAATGGGGTTAGAAGGGAGAGCTGGACAAAGGGGCCTCTCTGTGTTCTGACATTCAGTTTCTTTTTTTGGGGGGACAGAAAAGACCTTGTTTTCTTACATTGGAGAAAGAAGCTTATTTACAAAGTCACACCTTAAGCTATCTCTGAATTCAAAATGGAAAAAAAAAGTCTTAAATGATTCCATCAATCTTTTCTTCTCACTAAAAATCAGTTCATAAACCTGCCAAAATGTGCATACAAAATTTTTAAGAATAGTAACACCAAAGCATGATAGATAGATAACAGTTAGTGGGCTTACACTTGTGGTTCTGTGATCTAACTAGTAATTTTAATGTCTTCTCATGAAAATAAAGAAATGGGTACTTCATTTATTTCTTCATTTGCTAACTCAATTTTCTAGATGCATGAAGAAAGAAATGACTAATTATCCAGTTTTGGCCAGTATCACCTTCTCTTTTTTTTTTTTTTTTTTTTTTTTTTCAGAATTCCTGAGGAGAGGGCTGGAGTGGTGGCTCAGGGGTTACAGTGATTGCCTAGCATGCACAAAGACATGGGTTCGAACTCCAGCATCAAAGTGTTGGGGCAATGAAAGCTACACGAAAAATTAAATAAAAGTGATTATCTTTTTCTCTCTCCCTCACTATCCCTCTGTTTTTTAAAAAAATCCAGAGCAAAAGGAAAAAGGAGGCTTGAATTTGAGGCTTAAGGAAGGAAGAAGGATTGGGGAACCCTTAATTAATGGTTGTTGGTAGGCATGGTGTGGTGATGATGATGATATCGATAAAGTTCCTTGAGCAATATTTTCAAAGCAGGGATGTGCAGGAGGGAATATACTACTTTGCTTTTTAAGAACACCGAACCAGGGGCTGGAGCGGTGGCTCAGTGGTTTCGGCGCCTGCTGGCAAGCACGAGGACCCGGGTTCAAACCCCAGTACCACGTACACAACTAAGTGTTGGAGCAACTAAGGCCATGTGAAAAATCTCAATAAAGTTGTTTCTCTCTTTCTCTGTCTCTCTCACTGTCCCTCTCTCTTAAAAAAAAGAACACCGAACCATTTTGAATATAACATGACATTTTGTACCTGAGTCCTTTTCTCCTTTAAGATACTTTGAACGTAAAATAAAGAGAAAGTTTTGAAGAACTTAGTATATTAAAATTGGAATCACCTAGACTCTTCTTAATTCTGCTACCAATTTTCCTTGTTTAAAACAAATTATTTTATACTTTAGTGGCTTATTATTAATTTCAATATTTCAACTTATTGGTAAGTAATAGATGTGGAGTCCTTTGAATCAAATGAGTTAAGATTTCATTTTGTATTTTATAGTACAATGGGTTGAATTAAGCAGATATATTCAAAATATCTATCTTGTTGATTACATTTCTCTTTGTCATATGGCTAGTGAAATGAAAGGCCATATTCAGATTTCAAGTCAAAGTGTGATGGGTTCTTTTTGCTTTCCATTACTACTAACAGTATTAGTAACAGTGAGTTTCAGAAAATTCATGGCCTAATGGCCCGGGAATGACTGTTGAAAGAAAGTCAGGAATGCTTGGGGTACTTCCCTACCATTCAAGGAAGACACTATCTTGACTTCCCATAATACCTCTCACTGGCTCACTTCCTGAGACAGAATTCCATAAGAGCTGTTCTGACACATGGAATTTGTGGTACTATTTATGCTAAAGCCTAGTATTTTCCTTTCCTTCCATCCCTGGCTCCTTATTTTACACGGGTACTTATTTTACCTTGTCTATTATTTTGCACTGACTTTAACCTAGTACATGAAATCTCAGTTTTTCACTCTGTAGATAATTTCTGGCTCTGTAATTTTAGATCCATTACTTTTTACTGAGCTTTTATGTCACCAGAGGCAGCTTTACATTTTAATAAAGTTTCAATCCTCCAGAGCCCTCTCCCCTGAAACAGCTCCAGCTCCCCAGGGCTGCTGGAGTTGAGCAGAGAGAGTAGAAGCTTTTGTGGACAGTGATGCGTATGGCAGATGACTCCAGCTGTCATTACAAGATCATCCAGATAAGGGGGAACAATCAAGTAGAGGCTTACGGTCCACTTGAGTTTTTCTGATTGTAAAACCAGCCATTTTTCAATTTAAATAATTTAAGGATTCCAGCTTCCCTATACTCTAAGGCTCATTTAGCCTCTTATTAGCTAATAGTTTCTCCAGTTCAAGAGGTGGAAGGGAAGAGTGCAGATTTTTTGTTATTGTTAATTCACAGCAGTGGGTAGTGATGTGTAAATAAAAAATAAGCCAAACAAATTTGATGAGAAAAGGGAATAGGAATCTATACAAATGATCATAATTGATCTTTAAAAGTTAATTAAAAGGAATAAAAAGAGACAAGCACGGCATGGCCTGGCATGTATCACTAGGCAGATGACAGAGAGCAGAATGAGTCGGAAAACTGATTCCCAGCTGACTAGAGGGAGCAAAAACACAGCTCTTAATTTTAACTTGAGAACCCCAAATTCTTTTCTAAGTCTTTTCTTCACAGTATTCTGACAATGCACAGTGCTCCCATCACAGGAAACACTGGGAGGAGCAGGACGGACACAGCAAAGCCAAGTTGCGACACCCCAGAGGAGTTGGGACTGAACAACACAACTCCTCTGTGACAATCCATGACAGCAATGCAGCTAAGAAACCACAGTTGGCATAGAGGTCCTCCTTCTTTCTTAGTCATAACCTCTTTCCCCTGACCCCTTTTAAACTTTGCAATCTTTCCTACTTCTCAAAGCTCCGGTCAAGGACACTTCACCTATAATATTATTTTCAAGAGGCACATATGGGAGTGAGCGCTCCAGCCACTCACTTCCACTCAAGAGAGTGGGCATCAGAGACTCCTCCAGCAAGATGAGGCTCTTCCACCACCTCTCAAGAGCTTCCTTTGGCAGGATCATGCTTTATATATCCACTCAAGTGTTCTAGGGATGGGCAAATTGCTGGAGAACCAGGTACCAACTTTGCCCAAGGACCTGATTTTCCTTTGCTTGGAAGGCACATTGCCCTCACATGAAACCACAGATTCCCCAGCCTGAGGGCCAAAGCCCAAGAGAGAAGGCGGAGAGCTACTGAGAAAACATCTCCTCACAAAGATAGGACCCATGGTTGGCACCTAGAGTTGAATCTGATTGAGAGATGCCTTGAGCTGTTAGAAAGACTGCGACCAAGTAAGGTCTTCTGCCAACACTGGAATGGAATTTTCTTATCTGGAAGATAATACCAATAGCTAACAAAGGAGTCACAATTAAAGAAGGGATGAGCTCATGTGTTTTCTTTTCCCCTTTCCTTCCTCTCCTTTCTTTTATTTATTTGTTTTTTTTTTTTTGAGGGAGAGTGTGAGAGTGTTAATTTTTACTTTTTCATCCAGATTTTGCTTTTCCTTCACTTCGTTGTGTATTTGGTGCTGGGGATTGAGCGCAGATCCTCGCAGATGCCAGAGCTCTGAGCACCTCTCCAGCCTCTCTTCTTTTCTTCTAAACAACGCGAGTCCACCTTTTGATTGCTAGAGAACTATTGCAGATCTAATTACTGGTGCATAAAAAGAGCTCAGGAAAGATACAAACTACTTATTGAAAGACCACATTATAAACTTCTGGACTAGTGTGGCACTGTGGTTTTTTTTTTTGTTTGTTTGTTTGTTTGTTTTGTTTTTTCCTTTCTGTCCTCTCTCATTTTAGACTTAGGAACAAACTAAACAGAACCAAATATAACATTGCTTGTGTTCCTTTGCTTCCTTCTCTCCCTCATTTCCTCCTTCCTTCCCTCCTCTCCTTCTCCTCCTCCTCTCTCTGTCTCCCTCCTTCTCCAGAGCATAGGCAGTGACGTCTTCCCTAGGTTGTAAGTTCTGCAAGGTCAGGGTGCTGATTGATTTAGTCAGTACTATATTTCCACCACTTAGAAGTGTACACAAATATTTGTTGATTGAATTAGTGGGATTTACTATCCACAAGATGAAGATAAAGCATTGTTAAACACAGAGGCAGTTGACATAAATGACAAAAGTTTTTTTTTTTTAAATTTTTGGTCAAAAAAGTGGGAGGGAACCTATGGAAAAATAGTTCAGGTACTCTATATTATTCAAAGAGATCTCTATGATTTCTGAGTGTTTTTCAAGTGCAAATTCTCACTGAATTTCCTAGAGAAAGATACAATATTTTACATTTTCCAAAATTATTTGACCATCTTACCCTTTTATCAGGTATAGCTTGTGGGAATAGGATTCATAAAATGTGTTTTGGGAAAATTAGCCTCATAATGCAGCTTTGTTTTAGTTTCTTACTTTGGGATTTAAGTCCTAAATAAAAGTTTCCATTGTGAAAATCACCCCCAAGTTAACGCTAATGAACTCTATGCTTAAAAGTGGATAAGCTGGTAAGTTTTATGTTATGTGCTTTTTTTTTAGAAACCACAATAAAAAATTTTAGAAAATACCTCTTTCTTTACTAAGAAATGAGACGAACCAATGTTTTACTTTAATGACTGCAATCATACACCAGAATTAATGATACTGCCAAAAGAGAGGACCTGGTTTTGGTATTCAGTGTTGCTCAATTGGAGTTACCACCTAGATAACCAGATCCTTACTGAGTGTGCTGATTTTGAACATAGGGCTACTGATGTGTTAACACATGGCTGTGTAGGAAAAGTCTGTTTTTTAGTAGAGTGAACCTGGGACTAAGAAACAGAATTGACATTGTCACTGACTCAGTGTGCAATCTTGGGTAAGATGTGTTTTCTTTATATGTAAGATGGCCTTCACTTTTTTCCCTCCAGCATGGGATTCTCATGAGTAAATCTTCCATAGAACCCTAGTAAAACTGGACTACAGTGGAGGTCCTGTGGCCTCAAAAATGCAGGAAACTACCTGGCCTCCCTTCCCCCCATCCCTGAGTGTCCCCAAAGAATCTTGGTTTGAAAACCATCAGGCTTGGTAATCATTAGGGTCTTTTCCAAGTTTTACTTCTGCTTCCAGGAATTAGACTGAAATAGAAAAGAATGTTTGTGTCCATATTAAAGCCTGTGAACCCCTATAATTTTGTACAGACCCACACAGACTTTAGCTCTTAAAGAATATAAAACACTGCCATACTACATGTGGGAAGCACCTTTCGAATTTCAACATATATTTTAGATTAAAAAGTAAAATGAAGAAAATATTATCAGCATGTACTCTTTCCTCTGTCACTTTATGGACACATTTCAACATATAAACTTGATGGCAAGTTTAAATCGAATGCAAATATTATCCCTGAAAAGTTGCTTATTTACATAGTTTTCTAAGACCCTCTTAGTTTTTAATGGGCAAGGTTTTGCTAAAAACAAGAAGTGTTAATTACATAAATATGTGTACTGTTTTCAAAGCATTGCATTATATTATGGTTAATAAACAATAGAGAAATGAATACAGAACTGTTTCACCAGAAATACTGCTTCTTGAACAGCCTTTAAAATTATGACATGTTTGCTGGGAAGATGCATTACTCACGGCAGGGTTATAAAAGCAATATTAACCTTCTTGAAATTTAATAGCAAAGTCAGACATGTAAAAAATCAGTACCAGAAATGGTAACCTAACTAGTTTTAAGATTGAATGTAAAATAAAACAGATATTTAAAGCTACATTAAGATGTGGGTAAATAAAGGGCTCTTTAGAAGGTTCACAACACATATGCACCCAACTACGTCATGATGGAGATTGTGCTAAAGACAGAATTGTTGGAAATTAAAAACCTTGTGCTTTCTAATGCTTCTGATTTAGACACTGCCTTTTTGCAATTTTGTACAGTGTCTGAGATTAAATTTGCCCTGATACATACATGCATCTAGCTTTTGGGGGTAGGCATTTGCTTCCCTGACAAGTTACCAAGTCCTTTCATTGCATTGGGTCATTGCAATCTATAATCATTGTATACGACTGGGTCATTGTAATCTATAATCAAAGGGGATGTTTACTTAGGGGAAAAAAACCCCCAGAAATAATAATTTATCACAAGTAGCATTGATAGTAAACTCCAATGCAGTGGTTCAAAATGCATGATGAAATATACTCTGTAAAAGCACATATACCAGCAAATGCAAGTTTGATTTACAAAATAATTTTTCATGAAATTCATTTTGATGCTATTGTTCTGTTATAGGACCTATTGTTTATCTATTGATGCTTAAAAGGGATTCACATTTTTAAATGTTTCATTGTTTTAATAACCCTAAGACATTTTGTTAAAATCTCTTATGAATTTTTTTTTTTTATTTTAGAGAATGCCAGCTTGAGGCATACTAAAAAAATAAAGGTCAAAAGTCAGAAAGGATAATAGCTGATGGTTTTGATAATGCTAATTATATATTACTGAGAATAAAGGTAGAAAGGGAAATATGAATACTAAAGAAAGATAAACATCCCAATGCTGGATTTAAAAAAAAATAATGAAAAAACCTTAAAATGTCTTTGTATTTCACTGTCATAATTCAAAGACATAATGAAGCCTGAATTAAAACTGTCAGTTTCTGTGAGTGTTGATAACTTGGTTCTTTGTTGGGCAAGTCAAAATGTGTCTGTTTGATAGGCAAAAATGACAGACTAAAAATGGGAGAAGTTGGATCTAAAAAAAGAAACACACGTGCACATGTGCGCGCGCGCACACACACTCACACACATACACGCACACAACTTTAAAAAAAAAGGCCCATAACGTACTTGAAGGAGAAGACCTATAGGGCAGGAGGCAGTATCTTTAGGAAGTCACCAAGCAGCACTAAAAGCCAATGTCCGTGGCCAATCAAAACGATTTCTGTGACTGCTGGGGTTCTTGTATCTCTCTCTTTACACTAGACTGGAAACCCTTTGTACTAATTACCAGACTGTACCAGATTTTCTGGTTCAGTTCAATCCTATAATTGACTGACAGTGATGGGCATGGAAGGGGAAAAATTCAGGCTCACCACTGCAAGCAGAAGGTCAGAAATGGTTTCACAGAGAGTTCGTCACAGCCTGGCACTAAAAGCAGGGTTAAGCAAGCATCATCAGCATGTTCTTCTAATTCCCAGGTTAAAAAAAAAAGAGTGAGGAAGAAAAAACGGCAATCCTCACCTTAGGGACTAATTCACGCAAGCCACCGTTTTACATAAAATGAGTGGAGAATAGCTGCAAGTATAAACGATCGTTTTTGATGTCATTGATTTTTATTTTGCTTTTGGGAAGTAGACACAGTTTTGTCTCCAAAACTAAAAAGAGGTATCTTACTAAAGTTAAATAGACCCTTGTTCTGTTTGCAGAAACGAGGAAAAACAATGCTGCCATTTCATTCCAGAGCTCAAAATCATTAAAAGTGCAGGGTATGCTCAGTCTATGAGATGTTACATAATCAAAGTCAAGCATTTGAAAGAACTCAATGTCCAAATTCTCACAACCTTTACTTGTTTGTAAGTAACTCACTGATTCAGACTTCCTTTGTATCCCTCACAGTTAATAAAACTGTCCATAAACCCATACTTTAAAAAATGTACATAATAATAATGTACATGAACTTACAGTCAATGCTTCTTAAAAAAATACATTGAACACTGTATCAAAGACTCAGTCCGCTGACCACCTTTTGTTATTTACTTTGAACTGTTCTCCACCCACTTTATTTCTAAACCAAAAGAGCAATTCTGGCTTTAGCGACGCCAAACATTAAAAACCCAGGTGCCAGAATCAGGGTCATACCGAGAAGTCGGGCCATTCGGTAGGCAAGTGAGAATTATGTACTATCATGTTGAGGTCAATTGACTTGAAATTTAATCACAGGTTAAGCCCCTTTTTCTTTCCAGGCTAAAGAGTAAGCAACACCTGTGCCAGCAGCAGCTCACATTGCAGTTGACACAGCAGCCAGTTCAATTTTTAGTTACAAGTCAATTACTTACTGGAATAGAAAGAGAACATTTCATTCATTCCATGGATGGCCACTTTTCCGGAGAAACCTGTCAGGCTTTCTTTCTCCAAAAGAAGAAAAGAGAAAAAAAGTGAAAGTTAAAAATAAGTGATAATGTTGCAAAGTTTTAGAGCTAGGCCAGCATACTAAAGCAGAGAAGTTGTGCAAATAGCTTACCTTCCAAATACTGAACAGAGCTGTCGTGTGCGTGAGGCCTGTCCCAGCTGATGCATTCTGGGACTTGCTCAGCAGAGTATCAAAATAGGTGAAATTATAATGGGTGATCTACACCTGGGAAGAGGGACCAGCTGACGGTATGAAGGGAGAGAGCAAGTGAGTAAAATGCCTTCTCCCAGCCACAGTCAGCCCTTGTGTACAGGGAGTTTCAAATGCACTGGCTATAGACTTTTGTCCAAAGCTGGGGTTCTTTTTTTTCCTTTTCTCTTTTTTTCTTCTTTCTTTATTTTCTTTCTTTCTTTCTTTTTTCCTCTCTCTCTCTCTTTTTTTTTTTTTAGTGAAGCTAGATTAGTTCATACAAAACTCAACAATACAGCACTGAAACCCATTGTTGATATTCAACATTTTTCACATAGCGGAACAGAATAGACAATACGGTATCTAGGAAACCATGGGCTGGATTACAAACTGATGCTATCTCATCCTTCTGGGGGCCTGTAATCCTTTTTATTACCTACCACAGTAAAAAAAAAAAAATCACTGTGTGTGGGGGGACCTCTCTCAGAATAAATCCATAACATTGCCATTCTTAGGAAAATAGGATAAATTAAAATGAAATCTTGCTTACAACACTAAATCCCAAAGTGCCATTTGTCTTTTATGCAAGTTTAACAATTTTTAAACTTATTCTTATCTGAACTTTTATGTGAGTTTTCATAGGATTTTAAAAATTAAGTCATTTGTAGATGTTTGTTTAAAATAATGTTCAAAATTAACTTAGACTTTCTCTCCCTTATGATAAATACTTGGAAAGTTTTTTATTAAAAGTGCCCAAGATTGGAACTAAGACTTGAATACAAGTAATTTTCACTAATTTGTTCTAAAAGACATGCACTGGGTTATTAGAAAGCTGTATTTATTCCTCCATTAAGATCACTTTGAAATTCAAGGTTTGGGGGGGGGGTGATGTGCCTGGTATCTAGCCTAATAAATAATTTTCACTTTTTAAGCCCATGTCTTTAAATTTTTTTCATTTCCAAAATGCATTTCCTGATTATGTGTAGCTGCAAAGCCATTCTTTTCAAGGAAGTTATGCCTGTTAACCTTTCTGACAACCTGGTCCAATCCCTTTTTAAAATGCAATCCAGTTCCCATAGTTTTCTTAAGCCTCCAAATGGTCTAGGTAGCCACAGAAGTGATTGTTCCTACCAGTTTCTTTTCATCACTTCTGCAATTGACCAATTGACAACTGATTGATGGTTATCTTTTCACTTCAACAATGAAAGAAATTACCATCACTATAGCTATGTACAGTAAATGCCTCCAGAGTAAATTACATGATTCTAAAATTCTCCTTAGCTCACTTAGTAAAACATCAACACAAAAAAGTTTCTTTTTGCGCCTCCTTTCCTGTACCACAGATTTGGCCTTTCCTGTCAGCTGCGAAAAAAGAACTTGACAGCTTCTTTAAAGAAAGGAGTATAAAGGAACTTGAATAAAGGATGGCACTGGGCCTGTCTCAAGCAAGTGGCCATTCTTTGCACTTGGAAAAAAAAAATTAGGCGTGTGAGCACAGATAAGCCCTGTAAGAATACGCTAAAGGCTATTCCTGGTGACCTTGAGATCCTCTTTCCTTCCTTAACCATTCCTGACTGTTAGAGGAACAACACAGATTCTGAACATGGAGTTGCCAACTTATTTTGAGTAGGTGTTGTTTCTCACTGAAAAGAAAACATCCTTAAATTTTTAACTTCTTTAGCACTGCAAAGACTCCTCTGCTCTTTCTAAATGTGCACAAACAAATGCTATTATGCAAGTGTCACATTCATCCATTATGATATGTTGATGGACTAGAGCTTTAAGTTCTACCCCCAAATCTAAACTTACTGTAAATGTGTATTTTGTTCTCACACGAAAGCCCTAGATCTTGTCAAGGAAGGGTATTCAAACATTTTTTTTAATCCCTGTGCAATTAAAGTCATTTTTTTCCTGGAAAAATAAATATGCTGCTATGAAAGATTGGATTGATTTATTCTCTTATCTTTCCAATCCCCTGTTAAGATCACACTATGTGAAAAGACCACACAAAACAAATCAAAACCAACTCCCCCTGCATACACCTAAGTAGAAAGGAAACATAGTTCTTACTGTATCCCTAGATGTTTTAGATCCATAAAATTTGTTCTACTGTGTATGAAAAGATAAACTCAACTATATAGTTTTATTGTTTATAATAACTTGGCACTTTGGAATATACTGAGATATGCATTACTCAAATATCCTAGATGACATTCATGAAATACCATACTTATATCTTTATAATTGACCTCTAAAGATGCACCAGTCTAGACCTAAAATGAATCACACCTGAGTTAATGATATTGATCTCCTGGCTGCAGTAATCCCTCCCCTCTGCTTTCATCATGTACAGAGACCTTGGTTCTAGAACCTATAATGCACCCCCCTTTTTTCTTATTGCATGAGTCTAAACTTCCCTGCTTAGTTCCCAGGACTCTGCAAAGTATAATTCCACAGTAGTACCTACCCAACTTTTTTTTTTTTAGAGAGAGGGACAGAGAGAGAGAGAGAGAGAATCAATTTTTATTTAGTTTTTCACATGGTTTTCTGTGCTCTGAGACTTCCTTGTGTATGTGAGTGCTGGGGTTTGAACCCAATGTACTTGCGGATGCTAGGCAAGTGCCACCGCTCCAGCCCCCAATCCAACCTTAATTGCCATATCTTCCCATAAGCTTACTATCTCTTACTATTATATACATTAACCATGCCTAAATATGCACCATGGCATTCCATCCTTCATCCTCATAGTTGGCATTCAAGGTCCACTTTTGAATCTTCCCTTGTAGAGGTAGTTCATACATATCTTGATTGACATCTTTTTCATTTATTATTGACATTGATGCACGTTCCAATCACTTAAAATGTCATCCCTTTTAGCGAGATATCCTTATCACTTGGGATAAAATGAATCTCTTCTCCCATTACACTCCATGGTTTTGGACACAGCTTTATTAAAATATACATTATCTTGGATTATATTTGCAAATCATTTCCCCCCAGATAGAAGTTAAGCCTCATGAGGAGAGAAACTATATTACATGTATTGTTTATGAGAAGGAATTCTCATTTGCTCCTAAGGAATTCCCAATTCTGGGAGGAGCTTACATTAGTTAAGAAATTAAGGTGGCAGCTGAATAGCTAAATAAAAATGTTGGCAGCTGGAAAGATCAGCAATTCTCTTAAAAAGTAAGTTGAATTTGTAAGCAAGTATTTAAATGTTTGCATTATGAAGACTATCTGAAAGCCAGTCACTTTGGAACATGGAAATTTCTCACGGAAATATAGCTGCACTTTTAGGCTAGTTAAAAAAAATGCTTGTTTGATTTGTAACAGCGAAGCTATGGTAACATAGCCATTTATTGAATCCTGGGTAATTTGAAGCATTATAATAATTACTTTACATTAAATTATTTCTTTTAGTTCTCTGGGTAATCTGATGAGGTAGGTATATTATTGCCATTTTACATATAGGAAACTTGGACTTAAACAAGTTAACTGAATTGCTCAGGATCACCTGCTCAGTAAGTGGCAGAGCTGGGACTGGAACTCACTTATATCAAGGCTCAATCTTTCAGGTTCCTAGTGAACAACTTTTAAAAATTTTCTATGTGGAAATTTCTTCTACCTAGACCAAAGTTCTTCATACTTCCTTTCCTGGCCATTTAAAATAGCCATTACTTTAGAAGATGTGGGAATATAAAGCTACCTAGTTGAAGTGATTCTTGCTAATGATTCTTGATTCTCCTTTTGCATTTACTTTTTTTTTTTTAAGAAAGAGGGGATAGTGAGAGAGAGAGAAAGAGAGAATCGATTTTTATTTAGTTTTTCATATAACTTTCATTCCTCAGACACTCCCTGTTTATGTGGTGCTGGGGTTTGAACTTGCATACTAGTGCTTGCCAGGCAAGTGCCACCACTCCAGCCCTTGCATTTACATTTTGAAAAAAGAAATGCAAATGCTTATTAACTTGAGTGAATCTGCAAGGATAAAAATTTCAGACCTTGAAGCTATGTAAAGTAAAGCAAACATTGTTTTCACAGAAGCCTCAATGTGTGAACAGAGGGAATTTTGAAACACATAGGATGGTGACGTGTGTGAGAAGCAAGAAATTGTGCAAATGGGCCAGGCCTGCCTGAGAATCAGCATTTTTAGTGATTTTAAATTTGGGAGTAGTCATGGATCCTTTGGAGAGCATGCTGATAGCCACAGGCTTCCTCCCAGTTACATACAACTTTTTTTGCATATTATTTCATGGAATTCATAGACCTTCAAGGAAACCACAGGTAAATCCCTGCCCCAAACTCCTGCTTACTTGGGGGAGGTGCTTTGGTTTGGATCTGGTATTACAAGCATGGCTCAGAGGTGAGGCTTTTAGCAGTGACTGGATTATGAAAGCTCTGACCTCACCAGTGTATTAATGTACTTGATGGATTAATAATGTGAATAGACTACTGGGTGGTAACTATAGGCAGCTAGGCATGGTGGAGAAGGGAGGTCACTGGAGGTGTGGTCTTCAGGACTATTTTTTGTCATGACTTCTTTCTTTTTTTCTCTCATCCTCCTGGCCAACATGAGATAAGGAGTTTTCCTCTGTCACATTCTTCCTCCATCACTTCACCCAGAGCAACAGAGTGGGCCAACCATGGACTGAACCTCTGAAACTATGAGCCAAAATAAACTTTTCCTCTTCTAACTCATTTTTGTCAGGCATGGGTCACAGCTATGAGAACTGTTAACATAGGAGGGATGTGTCCTTCTCTCTAAACATATGGATCTTAACTATGCTTGCATGTTAGAACTAACTGGGGAGTCCACAACCAAATACTCTGATTTAATAGGTCTGTAGCGGGTCCTGAGTAGCAGTAGTTTTTAAAAAGCTCTCCTGATCAGATGTTAAGTAGCATGCACCTGTCATCCCAGTGACTTGGGAGGCTGAGGCAGGAGGATGGCAAGTTCAAGGATAGTCTGGGTGACTTAGTGAGACTCTATCTCAAAAATGAAAAGGACTAGGGATATAAATCAGTGACATAGCATCTCTGGGTTCAATCTCCAGAACTGGAAAAAAAAAAAGCTGTCCTAGTGATTCTGATGTGCAGCTAAGTTGAAGAACCATTTTCTATGCCAGTAATACTCAAAAGTATTTTCCCGGAACCAGCAACTTCAGCATTACCTGGAACCCTGCTAGAAATACAAATTCTTGGACCCACCCTAGAGTTACCAAAACAGAATTCTGGAATTCTGGAGTCAAGCAACTTGAGTTTCAACAAGCCCTCCAGGTAAATTCTGAGGCTAACATTTGAGAAGCACTGTTCCAACCTGTCTCGACACCGTCAGAACTTTGAGTAAAAACTCAATGGCAGCCAGTTGTGATTTGTTCTTAAAGTTGATTGTGGTCACTCATGAATGAGCAGTTGTTTTAATTCATAGATGGCGTGAGAGGGGTAGATAGAGAGATGTTCTCATTCTGTAAGGACACGAGATGCGGACTTGAGAGACACTGTAATAGAAAGGGCAGTTTAAGCAAGCAGAGCAGTTGAGTTGCCTGAAAGTTTATAGCACATACAAAACAAGCCTACGAGACTCAACTCAGGGAATACACAGAGTTGAAGTCAAGACGGGGAAGAAACACCAGCAAAAAGGAAAGACAACAGGCAGGACAGGAATAGAATCTGGATGACGCAGTGGCACAAAGACCTGAGAATTGACTATGAGGCAGGAAATTCACTGGGTTCATCTTAAAAGTGGGGAAAGACTAGAGGAAGACACTGATTGATAATCTTTGATCAGGGCCTATTAGAGGGTCTGGTCTAAAGTCAGACTGCAGACATTCAGAGGAGAACGGGAAGAGAGGGATGAGATTTTGTGGGTATCAACGAGGTCTTGCAAGGCTTTGACTGGAAAAACAGAGGGAGGACAGTGACTGGGATGGCGGGCTCAAGGCGGCCAGTGTAAAGAGGGGAGAAGTACAGTATATTAAGGACTAAGGGAAGAAGTCTTCAGGAGACTATGTGTGAAAGAAGGAGGAACGGGAGAGAACCCAGGAGAGAAAAGAGAGAGGACTCAGGGTTGCCTTAGGTGTGGAAAAAGAAGGAAGCTGGCAGGACTCATGAAGAAGAAGGATGATGGCATTTACAGCATTAAACTCTTTTAGTGACCAAGGAGAAAAATGGTTTTCCAATACTTTTAATTTTGTATATGAGATGCATAGAGATTAATAAGAGGAAAAAACCAAGAATAAAAAAAAAATGGCCCGGCTTTGGCTACCTCATCTTACTTCCAAGTCTCCCTTCTGCACACATCAGAAATGTTAATTGCTGTCCTTGACTTAGCTTTCCTGATTTCTTAGTGGCTCCATTCCTACATGCTCCATAGCAGTTAACTGTCCCTGGGGTTTGCCCCTAGCCTCTCTTTTTCTGTCTCTACTTTCTTTTTGGCCACGGTTTCTGGGCCCTTATCACTTTGGTTAGAATTTAAAGCCATCTGTGATCTTTCTCTTAAGCTCTAGATCTGTGTCTAGCTGTCTACTGAACATCAAGTACCTAGGTTTTGCTGTGTGTCAAGTCCACCTTCATCCACTTACTATAAACCAACCAAACATGCTCCTGGGTCCTCAGCATGCTCGCCTAGCCTCAGTAGCTTCACCCTTTTCCTACTCTGGCCTCCAAAGCAAGATGCCATCAATCCTGATAACAAACAGTTATCGAGCTATTAAAATCTGTTTTGCTTCTCATATATCGCATTTTGCTTTTCCAGTTCATATGCTGAAGTTGAATTCTCCATCTTCTCTCATAACAACCTCCTAGCAAATCTCTTCATTTTTAATTTTGCAGCTCTTTAACTCATTCTCCATTTCATGGCATGAAATGTCATCTGAAAATGCACGTTAGATTGTTTCTTACTTCTCATGAATACCCGTGTGCTTCAGCTATGGTTCTCATACAATGTTCTGAGAAACCTGGGGGCGGGTACTCTATAGAGTTGTTTCTCAAACTAGTAACAGTCATTTATTATCAAGTATTATGTACTTCACATACTTGTAATTGCTATATTTTTACGGGTCTGACACTGAAGTAGGTTTGTTTACACCACCATCATCTAGAGCTGTGTTAAGGACTTTAAAATTAGATTATAAATGTGATGATGAAAATGCACTTGTAACATTGGTCACTGTCTGTTAGTGCGTTGCATATGATTGTAATGCACTGGCCTGTAGAGGGAAGTATACTAAGTCACTAGATAAACATAGTTGGTGTTATTGTCTTACAGAACAGAGAACAATCCAAATACTCCACGATGCTGGAAGAATAAGCATAAAGGCTTGATACTGCATGAAAACTTCCCAAACCAACAGGATCAAAGTATAACTATTGTCAATTCCTCAATTTTGCAGATATGCAAGAAGAGATGTATTGCAAATAAAATATATAACACATAGATAACATGTGTGGTGACTTTTTCTTTCTTTCTTTTTTGCTGTATTGGGAATTGAACACAGGGCTTCATGCATGCTGGGCACTGCCACTGAGCTAGATTCCCAGCCCTTCCTTTTCTGCTGTACTGAGGATTGAACCTAGGGCCTCACACATGCCAGACAAGCACTTTGCCACTGAAATATATCTGTACATTACCAACCTTTTCATTTTCATTTTCAGTTTTGAAACGGTCTCGCTAGGTTGCCCAGGCTGGTATGGAACTTTCAGTCCTTCTGCCTTAACCACCCAAGTTGCTGGGGTTACAGACTTGTGCCACTGCCTGGCAAGAGTATTGCCTTTTTTATAAAAGTTTTTTTTTTCTGAAAATATGCTTGAAAAATCATCTAATATGCACAGATAAGCATTGATCTTTAAGAACATGCTATTTTCTTTTCAAAACAGTTTTACTTTATTCTATACAGGTCAATAATTGTAGTAAGGCATACTGTATAAATAAAAGACTGTTACATTACTTTTCACATTTATTTCTAATTTAAAAATAAAATTTTAATTTTATCATCTGCCTCCTATGTATATTGAATAATACAATTCCATAATTCACTTTTTTTGTACTGACATTTGCTGGCCCTTTCCCAACAAAGGTGTTGATATGGATATTCCAAATGAGTAAGAATCCACACTTAGCATCAGCCTTCTCAGTTGGACATTAATTGTGTCAACTTCCATCTCTTTCTGATAAATTTCCATCAGCTGAAAAATCCAAGTTTGCTAATATGTATGACAGATGAAATGCTGGAGAGGAAACTGAATAATGTTGGGAATCAGTGCATAAACAAAACAAATGACACTCTTTGAACAGTTGAGTATCTGGCCCTATTAGACCTCCTTAGTCCCCTATCCTGTCTTACAGCCTTTCTTTTACTTTAAGAAGTTGTATACTGGGGCTGGAGAGGTGGCGTGGTGGTTACTGTGCTTGGCTGGCATGCCCAAGGATACGGGTTCAAATCCCAGCACCACATACACAGCAAAGCGTAGGAGCAATGAAAGCCACATGCAAAACTAAATAAAATTGATTCTCTCTCTCACTGTTGCTCTCTTTTTAAGAAATAAAACAAACAAACAACAAAAAAAAGAAGCTGTATACTTGTACCTGCTTATATATCCTGTGGCCACACTCACGCTGTGTGAGTGGGTCTGTACACAGATGCCTGAGGATGTGTCCCCTAAGTCATGATTAATAGTTTGAACTCTGGAACTGGACCTAGGTTTGAATAAAAACTCTGCCACTTACTGTGTAACTCCAAGTTTAAAGTCTGGATGATTTAGTTTTCATATACATAAAAGAGAACAGCAGTAGCTGCCTCATTCAGGTATTAGGGGCAAAGATGACTCTGTATCTAAAATAGTCCAGCACTCTATAAACTGTAAGATTCCATTAGGTGTTGTTGTGACCACCTATTTCTACTTCAAGAGTCATGTCAGATAACTTCCTCTTTGAACTGACCAGAGCAGAGTGGAATTTGGATTCAACTGCTATGGGGAGACATGACTCAGATTGCAAACCACAGCTTGTGCGTTGAAGGGAGAGAAGGATTGAGAAGAGGTGGTCTTTATGGCTTTAGGGCATTAGTTAATCCCTTTAAATATGATCTCATCATTGATAGAGTGAGGTTATTTACATGGTTATTTACATGGCTATTGTCCCAAAAGATAAAGCAGCCTATGCGTAGGCTCCTAACCCAGAGCCTGGCACTCAGCAGGAATGCCAGTCTCCTCTCCTGCTATCAGCCAAACCACCTTCTTCTCTTCCTTCTTCTTTGCTTGAATGTTAGTTGAGGCTGCTTCCTTTGACTGTGTCTGTGTCCAAGCTCTATGCAAAGCTGCCAGGAACTCACTGCCCCTGAGCTGTTTTCCCCTCATTAGGGGGGCACTTTCACTGAAGACCCACTCTGTTTTTCAGTAGAATGGAAAAGAAACTGGCACTACCATCCTTATTATTTTTTTGCTTTAAACTTTTTTTAAAGAGAGAGGGATAGAGAGAAAGAGGAGAGAGAGAGAGAGAATCAATTTGATTTAGTTTTTCATGTGACTTTCATTGCTCCTATACTTTGTTGTATGTGTGGTGCTGGGGTTCAAACCTGCATCCTTGAGCATGCCAGGCAAGCACCATAACTGCTGAGCCACTGCTCCAGCCCCCTTATTATTCTTTCTAAATGCCTATTTAAACCTGGCTTGGTGGCCCATGCCTGTAATCCCAGCAGCTCTGGAGGTTGAGGCAGGAGGATCACAAGTTCAAAGCCAGCCTAAGGAATTTAGCAAACCTAAGTAACTTAGTGAGACCCTGTCTTAAAATTAAAAAAAAAAAAAAAAGTATGTGTCTCAGTGGTTAAGCTCCCTGGGTTCAATCCCTGGTACATGTCCACACAAAAGAAATGCCTATCTAATTTGTTGTTGTTGTTGTTGTTTGTTTCCTTGCTGGGAATGGAACTCAGGGCCTGAAGCAAGTGTTAGGCAAGTTATAACACCAGCCCTGAAATGTCCATTATAAACATCCTGTAGGCTCCTTGACAAAGTCATCTTCTTTCTACTGGCTTTATCATTTTCATTATTTCTCCCCTTAAGCAAGGGTATTAAAATAAGTTGGATTTGTCAATTAAAACAAGTTGGATTTTAGCTTTATCAATACTTTGATTAAGATTTTATGTTCATTACTCAGTGCTATGTAATTTTGGAAACATGATTCCAATTTTAATGAATTTGCTTAGGTTGGCCAATTTGAAAAATTAAGAAGTGGGGCTCACCCATTGGAAAAATAATTGGAGTAGCTCTTGCAAACTCTGTCCTGGCAGTTTCACATGAGGACAAAATGGTGTAAATTTGTTTTAAAAATAGCTAGAAGTCAGAAAGAAGAAATTTTAACATTAAACTAAAGTTGTGTAGGCATTTATGCTTTTTAAAAAACGGGAGACAAAATTTTCCTTGCAGTTCTGGAAGCTGCCTCCGCCTGCCTCTGTGTCCCCTGCAGCAGTGATAATTAAGAATAGCACCAGAATACTTTTGTCGCTAACAGCGTGATAGGTACACTTTAAACTTTGGAGATAACGTTGATAAGACAAAGTAACGAGAGATGAGCAAATGGGGGAATCAAATACTGAGAAAGTCCAAGACCAGTGTGGGAGAAATATCCACACAACTTGAGCTATCCAGGGCCAAAAAGGTGCAGCCCTTGCAATAAAAGAATTTTCAAATTCTGAAGTCACAGACCTTTAGAGTCAAAATTTATTCCTTAGAAACTTAACAGGATGCATAATCCTTAAGTGCAGAAGAAACACACAGTGAATGTGAAAAGAAAAAGGAACATCACTTAGGAATACTCAGCAGTTTTGCACTAGGTGAAAAGCCGGAACTATGGAGTCACACCGACTAGGTTTTAATCCTTGTTCGCTGCTAAAATAGGGATAACAGGACCTATTCCCAAAGGATGGTTGTGAGGATTGAATTAATATATGTAAATCACTTGGAACAATGCTCAATCCAAAATAAAGGTTAGTTATTTTTATATTTATCCTCATTTGCATTTAGAATATGAAAAGTTTACAAAAAGACAGCCCCAAGCAATCTCCACTGTTTATACAAATGATGTTATACAGTCTTTTTAAAAGCCAAGAATTTGGGGAGAAACAGTTTATTAAAACCTCTACATTTATCAGATACTTTAAAAATGTTGATATCTGGGGCTGGAGCAGTGGCTCAGCAGTTATGGTGCTTGCCTAGCATGCACGAGTATGCAAATTCGAACCCCAGCACCACATATACAACGAAGTCTGAAGCAATGAAGGCCACATGAAAAACTAAATAAAAAATTGATTCTCTCTCTCTACTATCCCTTTCTCTTTTAAAAAAATGTTGATATCCTTTCATTCTGGTAACTTCACTTTAAGGAATTTAGCCTAGGAGAAAGTTAAAAATGCAAACAACTATATACAAGATGTTCACCACAATATTATTTATAAAAAATGTAGAATATGTAAATGTAAGAGGAACCAATAGGAAGCTATTTAAATAGAGGATAGTTTTTTTTTTTTTTTTGGTGAGTATGGTACTGGGGTTGAAACCCAGGGCCTTATGCATGCTAGACAAGTGCTCTACCACTGAGCTACAACCCCTGTCCAGATTGACAGTATTTTTAAAACATGGAATATTACAGTACAGTTAAAAATATTGGCTTCTAGCTATCCTTCATAATGAATGTTAATTATATGCAAACCGTTCTCAAAGAACAATGGTAAGTTAAATCAACACACATAGAACAATTTATAATGTGGTCTTGACTATTTAAAACATGTCTAGAACATACCTTTTTAAAAGTGTACAAATAAATTAACAGATTGTTTCAGAGGGTTAGGGTAAGGGCTAGCAAACTTTATAAAGGGTCAGGCAGTAAATACGTCAGGCTTTGTGGGCCATACGGTGTCTGTCACAACCACTCAACTCTGTCCTTGTGGAGTCAAGGAGAAGTAAACAAACAAATGGGTGTGACTGTGTGGTGGGACTTTTTTTTTTTTTTTTTTTTTTTACACAAAAACAGGAAGTTGACCTGTGGACTGTAATTTGCCAACTTCTAAATTAGATTTATAGCATATTTATTTATTTATTTTTTATTAGTGCATTATAGGTACACATAATGATGGGATTTGTTGTTATACATTCCTGGATTCACACAATACAGCAATACAATTTGGTCAACATCCCCCCCACACCCCGCACCCCTCTACCTCTTTCCTCCTGTCCCCCTGATCCTTTGCCTTTCTTCTGGGTCCCATATTTTTCCTAAAAAACCCAAGTACAGTGACATAATTCTTATATCTATTAAAAACATTTTTAATATATATGACTAATATATAGAGTGACATACTTATAAATGCTTGGAAAGTCCCTTGCTTTATCTCAGTTCCAACATTTCACCTTTTCCTCTCTTCCTATCATCCCCTTATTCTTCAAAATATTTGACAATAGGATAAAACATTTATGTTTTTGTACTGGCATGCTGTGTAGCTTGTTCAATCTTCTGCAGTATCTTGCAACTGTATCTCGTGAATATTAACATACTGCATATTTGTTTTATGGTTCTAATCCACGAGTTTATCTACTTTACCCCCAAGTATGGGTTTAGCTCCGGCCTCCACAAATGAGGGAAAACATTCAGCCCTTGACTCTCTGGGTTTAGCTAACTTCACTCAGCACGATTTCTTCCACTGCCATCCATTTACCTTCAATAGATGCAATATCATTGTTTCTAATAGCTGAGTAGAACTCCGTTGTATATATATATATATATATATATATACCAGAGCTTTTGGATCCATTCATCCGGTGAGGAGCATCTGGATTGGTTCCATAATTTAGCTGTTGTAAATTGAGCTGCTATGAACATAGATTTTGTCACTGTAATGTGCTGATTCTAACTCCTCTGGGGAAATACTCAGAAGAGGGATAGCTGGATCATCTGGTGGATCCAACCCTAATTTTTAAAGGAGTCTCCACATTGTTTTCCAGAATGGCTGGACCAGTCTGCAGTTCTACCACCAGTGTGCTCATGTTCCTGTCTCCCTACAAACCCCTCCATCTCTGAGATGAAGAATACAGACAATAACAAATACGGTTTTAAATATTTTATTTATTTACTTATTTTATTTTTTTTACTTTTTTTTTTACTTTTTTTGGTTTTAAAATATTTTAAAAATATTTTTCTACTTAAAATTTTCTAAATTCTCTTCACTAAGCATACATTATTTTCTTAATTTAATGTAAAAACAATAAGTGCTATAAAAATAAAGTATATCATTTGCTATAATGAGTAGGAAGGGTGAAAGGTCAAGCTCATGTACTAGACTCACCAAAGTTGAAGCAACACATAATATAGGGGAACCATAGATATGTAGGAGGTGGGGGTAGGGAAGAGAGGGAGTGAGGGGTGAGGGAGGGATGATAGAAAGGACTCTAGAGGGGAATTAACAATGTAGCATACTCTTTATGTCCCCCGAGAAGCCAAATAATACTTATGCGATCATTTAATTCTGGAAAATGCACATTTATATCTGTTATGGGGGGAAATATAGTAGAGTTAAGAGACTGGGGTGTGGGTGATGAGGGGGTGATTGTGTATTAGGATCGGGGCATATCATATTGTTACTACATAAGCACTTGTGATTGTACAAAGAC
The DNA here is from genome assembly GCA_004027875.1 of Aplodontia rufa. Lineage (NCBI taxonomy): Eukaryota > Metazoa > Chordata > Mammalia > Rodentia > Aplodontiidae > Aplodontia > Aplodontia rufa. The sequence continues at coordinate 84,236 of PVKS010001935.1, forward strand.
TCTACTCAATAAAATAAGAAAACAGAAATAGAGAAAAAAGAACAGGAAGCACCATGGATAATTAGAAAATTGCTACAGTGGACATCTCTAACTCAAAAATGTGCATTAGGGGGCTGGAGTGGTGGCTCAGCGGTTACGGTGCTTGCCAGGCATGCATAAGTACACAGGTTCGAACCCCAGCACCCACGTACACAACTAAGTGTCAGAGGAATGAAATCCATGTGAAAAACTCAATAAAACTTGATTCTCTCTGTCTGTCTCTCTCTCTCACTGTCCTTCTTTAAAAAAAAATGTGTATTAGGTGTTATGGTCTGAATGTTTGTATCTCCTCAAAATTCATATATTGAAACCTAACCCCAAAGGTGAAGGTATTGGGAGGCAGTGATTATTTAAAATGCTTTTATTAGTGCATATAGCTATGCATAATAGTTGGTTTCATTTTTAAATAATCATACATGCATGCATTTATTTCAGTCCATGATGCCTCCTTTTCCTCCCCTCCTCCCTCCCCCACCCCTCCTCTACTCTACGGGTCTTCCTTCTATGTATTCATTTCCAATGTACTACACAGAGACACAGAGATTGAATGACTGTGGTGGATTATACACACTCAGCATAATTTTGTCAAATTCATTCCATATTTCCTCCCCTTTCCTGTCTCTCCTCCCCTACTGATGTTCCCTCTATCATTATGGTATTCCTCATCCCCTGCCCCCTTATTTTGCTCTAACTTCCACATATGAAAGAAAACATTTGACAATTGTTTTTCAGAGTCTGGCTTATTTCACTTAGCATGATGTTCTTCAATTCCATCCATTTACTGGCAAATACCATAATTTCATTCTTCTTTTTTTATGTCTGAGTAAAACTCCATTGCACATACATGTCACATTTTCTTAATTGATTGACAGGCACCTGGGCTGGCTCTCTCACATTGCCATAAACATTGATATAGCTGTATCTCTGGAGTATGCAGATTTCAGTTTTTTTGGATAAATACCAAGTAATGGGATAGCTGACCTACATGGTGCTTCCATTCCTACTTGTTTTTTGGGTTTTTTTTTGAGGAATCTCAATATTGCTTTCCAGAGTGGTTATACTAATTTGTAGTCCCACCAACAACATATGGGTGTACCTTTTACCTTTTCCCCTACATCCTTGGAAGGCAGGGATTTTGGGAGGTAAGTGGGAATCTGCCCTCAAGACTGGGATTAGTGCCCTTATAAAAGATGACCCCAGGGGCTGGAGTGGTGGCTCGGCGATTACGGCGCTTGTCTGGCATGTGCAAGGTCATGGCTTCAAACCCCAGAACCATGTACACAATGAAGTGTCAGAGCAATGAAGGCCAAATGAATAACTAAATAAAATGATTCATTCTCTTTCAATATCTCTCTCTCTCATTGACTGTCCCTCTCTCTTCAAAAGAAAAAACGACCCCAGAAGCAAACTTGTACTTTGTCACCATCAATGACACAAGAAGGTGCTGTCTATGAAGCAAGAAATGGGGTCTCTCCAGGCACTGAATTTTCTGATACTTTCACCTTGACATTCCAACCTCCAGAACTGTGAGAATGAAGCTTCTAAAGTTTAAAAGCCAACCAAGATATGGTATTCCATCATAGTAGCTCAACGAACTAGGAGATAAGGTCACGTCAAAATGATGAACTGAAAAATAAAAGCCTCACCGGGTATGGTGGCTCATGCCTATAATCTCAGCAACCTTTGCGGCTGAGGCAAGAGGATTCCAAGTCTGAGGCCAGCCTCAGTAGTTTAGTGAGTCTCTCAGCAACTTAGTGAGACCTTGTCTATGAATAAAAAATAAGAAATGCTGGAGATGTGACTCGGTAGTCAAGCACTATGCCCTTGCTTCAAACCCCAGAACTAAAACGAACAAACAAACCCTCTATGGTAAATTCATATCTCATTTAAAGTCACAACTATTTTATCCAACTTCTAAGGCCCCAAAGATCTGGCTTCTGGGTGCATTGTAGAGCTGTTTTTCTACCACTCTCTCTTGATTTCTTACTCCAGTCATATTTGCATTCATTGGCATGAGCACTGGAATTGAAGTTTAATTCTGATCTGAACAAACAAATAATAGTATTGGTAATCCTCTTCCTCATCTCATCTGAGGGCTCTGCCTACAAACTCCAAGGCCTTGGAAATAACTTTTACAAAGTTATTAAGTTCTTTTAAAAGTAGGTATTTGCATCATATACATAAAATACTCCAGCATTTGATTCAGGTTTTTGTACTTTTTATCCAGATTATTATTAGATAAGTATAGCCCATGGCAACAGGATGCAAATCCATACTGTAGCAAAAGATTCTTTTATTTTTTTAAGAGAGAGAAGGACAATGAGGGAAAGACAGAATTATTTTTATTTAGTTTTTCATGTGGCTTCCGTTGTTCCGACACTTCGTTGTGTACGTGGTGCTGGGGTTTGAACTCGCATCCTTGCACGTGCCAGGCAAGTGCTGTAACTACTAGCCACCGCTCCAGCCCCAAAAGATTCTTGACAGAGCAATTGTCTAAGCAACTTCAAGGAACAGATAAAAATATGAAATAACCTCAGATTTTAATTTTGACTGTAGAAAGGCTAAGATTTTGCAAAGAGCAACATACAATTTATTTTCTCCTTCTCCCCTTTGCATATCATACTGCACACATCTACTGTTGATTTTGGGATCACCAGAATACAATATATTCATCAATAGATTTATCAAACTTTTTGATCTTTTGCCAATCAAGTGAAAAAGGAATAACTTTATGATTTTAATTTGTTTCTTTTATTATCAGAGTTTAAACACATTTTATATGTTTAAAAGCCATTTGTTTCCTCAACTGTGAACTACGTCTATGACCTGTATTTTTCTACTGTTTTTAAATTAAATTTGTTTTGTTTTGTTTTTGGTATTTTGTAGGGACTTTTGATATGCTGTAGAAGAAATTAGCTTTTGTCTATCATATGTGCTGCAAATAACTTCTGTTTTTTTTAATGTTATTTATTATTTACTTATTTTATTATGCATAAACCATTGTTTTTTCTGGTCAATTTTTTTTCTGGTTTTCATAGGCCTCCTGATATTTATGTCATGCTTTGAAAGACCTTCCCAACTTCAAGATTATGAAACAAACTAAAAAAATAGTCTCCAATGGTTTTCTTAAGTAGTTTTTGTAATTTATTTTTTACCCTTAGATCTCTGCATCTCAGATTTATTTTAGAGTGTGGGATGATTGCGTTCCAGATTCCTCTGACAGTTGTAGTGAGGAAAGACTCTATCACTGCAGAACACACCTGGTTTCTTTAAGCCATCAGGTACTTTATGCTCCAAACATTGTGGAATTATCCAACAAAATCACTCTGTCAAACGAGATTAATATGTGGCAATACATTTTCTTTTCTTTCTTCCTTTTTTTTTTTTTTTGAAGAGAGAAGGACAGTGAGCGACAGAGGGAAAGACGGAACCATTTTTTTTTTATTTTCGTTTTTCATGTGACTTTTGCTGCTCCAACATTTAGTTGTGTATGTGGTGCTGGGGTTTGAACCCAAGTCCTTGGACATGCCAGGCAAGTGCCCCACCGAGCCACCGCTCCAGCCTGCAGCAATACATTTTAGTCATTTAGATCAGTATTTTCTGAATTTTATCACTGAAGCATCATTTAATAATTTTTTTTACTTTTTCACTTATTCCTATACTACTATTTTCTTAATACTCATTTAAATTTTCCCCAATATATAAATAATTTTTTTGTATGATACCAGAGATTGAACCCAGGGACACTTTATCACTGAGGCACAGCCCCAGCCTATTTTTATTTTGATAAGTACTCTTGTTAAGTTGTTTAGGGCCTTGCCAAGTTGCTGAGACTGGCTTTGAACTTGTGATCCTCCTGCCTCAGACTCCTGAGCTACTGGGATTAAAAGCAAGAGCTACCGGACTGGAGCAGTGGTTCAGTGGTTACGGTGCTTGCCCAGCATACACAAGTTACACGAGTTCAAACCCCAGCACCCACGTACACACCTAAATGTCAGAGCAAAGAAAGCCATGTGAAAAACTCAATAAAAAAAATTGATTCTCTCTCTCTCTCTCTCACTGTCCGCTCTTAAAAAAAATAATTAATTAAATTCATTAAAAAAAAAAAAAGCATATGCTACCATGCCTGGTCCTGATATATAAATCTTTTTTAAGAGAGAGAGAAAGAATATTAATTTTTATTTATTTTTTCATCTGGCTTTTGTTTCTCCAACACTTAGCTGTGTAGTGCTAGGGTTCTAACTTGGGTCCTTGTGCATACCAGGCATGAGCTTTAACTACTGAGCCACTGCTCCAGCCCCTATAAATAATTTTTAAAAGGAAACTTTGCATCATAATTTACCATTGTAGCTAAATTTTCTGAAAGTATACTAAAATAAGTAGTGAAATAATTCACCTGTATACCGCTAATAATATCTTATTTACCACTGTGGAAAACAGTGATCTAGTTTGAGCTAAATACATAGAGCAAAAAGTTGGGATGACTGACAGAAACTCTGAGCTTACATACTTGAAGTGTTGGTGCTGCTTCATGTTTTGTGTGTGCTATTACCTCATAGGCTGTACTACATTTCATTTAATAACTTGTTACATCATTTAATGTTTTAATGCATGAAAATAAAATCTGAATTTTAACTGGTTTGGTAAATACTATCCCTATGACATGCTCTTCTAGGAAAATAAAAGTAAATCAAAAATAGAAAAAGTCATTCTACCTCTAAGGATAAAAACTTCCCAAATTTTAAAGACACACATTCAAGATTAATTTTCCCCTTTGCAGATTAAAACACTTGCCATTATATTAAAAATAATGAAATAGGAGGCTGGAGAGGTGGCTTGTGGTACAGCACTTGCTTGGCATATGAAAGGATCTGGGTTTGAACCCCAGCATCACATATACAACCAGGTGTTGGAAAAATAAAAATCAGATGAAAAAATAAATAAAAATTGACTCTCCTTCTCTCTCACTCTCTTAAAAGAAACAATGAAATAGAATGGCAGAAGAGGAATTATGGAGAATATCCCATTTTACCTAATTTTAAAAAATGGGTAACTTCAACATTTATTCCAGATATCACAGTTCTTTTGAGAATAATAGTAGGACAGGCATAGTGGTGCATTCCTATAATCCCAGTGATTTGGGAGGCTGAGGTAATTGGATCACAAGTTCAAGTCCAGCCTCAGCAACTAAGTGAGGTCCTAAGTAACTTAGCAAATCCTGTCTCAAAAAGGGCTGGGGACTTAGCTCAGTGGTAAAGCACCCAGCACAAAAAGAAAAAAAAAAAAAAAGGACTGGGCACAGTGGCTTATGCCTGTAATCCAAGCAACTGGGAGGCTAAAGCAGGAGGATAGCAAGTTTGAGGCTAGCCTTGGCAACTAAGCAAGGCACTAAGCAACTTAGTGAGACCCTGACTCAAATTAAAAAAAAAAAAAAGATAAATAGGACTGGGGATGTGTCTCTGTGATAAAACGGGTCCAATCCTCAGTACAAAAAAAAAAATAAAAGGGAAGAGAACAGTAGTAAAACAGTAATACTACTTGGGTCCAATTAGATTCCTAGACCTAGACAATAAAATGTCTGTAAAGAGAGATCTTTTGACCATATATTTATACTGTATATTATTCTTATTATCTAGAAGCAGATGATTTTGCAGCTCCAGGTTCACAGAGGAGGATTCCAGCAGTTAATGGGATAAAGTGTGGCAATGTGCCACATAGACTCCTGGAGCTGAGGAAGAAATGTGGGACGTGTGTATATTTACATTAAATGGTGTGTGCAGCCACAATGTGAAAAAGGAATGCTACTGGGTTAGTGTTGATAGAGTGAAAAAAATGGTCTTTGTTTCTGTGGCAGTGAAAGATGCAAAATCACTCATACTGCTCAGTACATATTCGGACCCAATGACATTTTATTATTGCCTCATCAATAACAAAGCAATGATAGCTAATTTTAATAAATGTTGTGCTTACTATATACCAGATGTTTTAGAAATATCATCCCAGTTACTACTCACAGTATTATATCTCCCATGTTAAAGGTAAGTCATTAGAGTCTCTGACAAGTAAAACAATCTTCCCCAAGTCAGACACCTGGAAAGCAAAAGAACTGCAACCAAAATGCAGGCCCTTAAAAGATCAAGATTTTCTCATGAAATCCTGAGGTTTCCCCAATCAGTCCAGCTCCTACCTCCTGAGACTGTCCTTTCTCTTCTGTCTTGGAAGGGAGACCCAAGTAGAAGAAAAGTATTCTCTCTTCCTGGCCAGAGCGGGAAGAGCTCAAAGGGTCCTGTCTGGCTTTCACTTAGGAAGGAAGCGGGGCAGGGCAGCCACCTGGAGGATCCAACTTAGGAGGTGAGGCAGGGGGTTCCCTCCAGCTCAGGAGTGTGAGACCAACCTAGGCAACATAGTAAGACTTCCATCTCAAAACAAAAAACAAATAAAAAAAAAAAAGGATGATAATGAGGATTGGGATCAATGTTCAAAAATCTGCAGGAGTCACATAAAACTAATATTTCAAAACAAAAAACACCGTAGACTTTGGCAATAAGTTATAGTCTGTCACTCAGACTTATGCAGCATCAGTGGGGTTGCATTACCTTCCCATACCCCTTCTTCTATCCCTCCTCATTCAGTTGAAATAATTCATGCAGTTTGGGCTGAAAAGAAACAAACAACACTCGCAGGACTCCATTTCATAAATCTCCCTGCAGGGCATTGATTGGCAGCTCACTGCCTTTCTTATAGCACATTTCACATCCCTGGGGTGTGCAAAACACTTGCATTAATGCAAAACACGAGAATATCAAATGAAATGCTTCGGAGACTTTTTCTACAGCTGCTACCTAAGAACCCCTCTGTAAAAATGTTGCCAGGATTCCCCAAAATTAAAAAATGATCTTCTAATTTATCAAGTAAGGATACATATTTATCATAAAGTTGTGATGTCATATTCTAAAGATGATTCTTGGATAATTTGGGGAAATATGTGGCTAGGTACTGTGTAAGAGAAACTGGTTAAAACTCATTACTCAAAATATACACAATACACAGAGAATAGGTTTGAAAGAGATTAACCTAGGTTCTAGATTCTGATCCGCTCCTTAGCTGATGAATCCTATCAAATAAAGAACCTTCTGAAAAACAACTTCCTCAGGGATTCAATCTTAGGTGGGCAGTTAAGAGATTAAATGAAATAATGTCCACACTTAAAGAAAGCTCTCTGGCATTTAGAAAATATTCAACAAATATTTGTTCTTTTTTGTTCAGTTTTTTGCATCCCAAATAATTGTAATAGTTAAGTAAATAGGGATTTCTTATCTATTCCCTTAATTTCTAATTGACAAACAAAAGCTACTGGGGAAAATGTAATTGTAAAGAGCAAAAAACTAACTTATCAAATTTTGACGAGGAATATCAGCAATTATTCAAAAGGCTATTAAAATTCTTCTGTCCTTTCAGACTAAAACAAAACAACAACAAAAAGAGCAAAGTGTTCAGATATTTCTTATAACAAAGTATTTTGTATTGTAGGTACTCTTGATCTAGAGTTGATATTTCTTTACAGAACAGACAGCATATAATGTAATCTACTCTGCAGAAAAGTTAAGACATCTCAGTGGGGGCTCCATGTTATAATTGTTATGGGCATTATCACAAAAGTGACCTGTATGTATATACTGTTTCTCATTTTATTACGTTTAAATTTTTTTCATATTTTATGGAGATACCCAAAATGTTATTTCAATTTATTTTATTTTTAAATAGAGAGGTGGGCAGAGAGAGAGAGAGAGAGAGGGAGAGAGAGGGAGAGAGAATCAATTTTATTTACTTTTTCATCTGGCCCTTGTTTCTCCAACACCCAGTTGTGTATGTAGTGCTGGGGTTTGAACATGGGTCCTTGCACATGCCAGGCAAGCACTCCAACCACTGAGCCACTGCTCCAGCCTCCAATTTATTTTTTTGAAAGTATTATAAAGCATGTTTTATAACTTAATCATGGTATAATAATGATAATAATAATGTTAGCTAAAATATAGCACTTACCACATGCCAGGGATACGATGTGTACATTTTAGCTGTTTTACTTCATTAAATCCATCCAACAACCATAACAGAAGAGTATTATTATTACCAGGTTTAACAGATGAAGAAACGGAGGCACTAGAGGTTAATACGTGCTCCAAATCTAGAGTAGATGCATAGAGTAGAATACGCAAAGAGGGGAAAGGAAATAAACTATATGTTGCCCTTTATAAAATTTTAGCCTTTCAAAATTCAAAACTAAAATCCGAGGCTGTTTGGCATTTTGTTGATTTCTTGAAGTTGCTAGGGTTGTTGCCCTATCAAGAATCTTTTCTCAGTAATTGTTGGGATTTGTACCTTCTTTATACAAGGCTCTACCTTTCTAGAATAGGTATCTGGATGAAAAATAAAGAAAACAGAATCAAATATTGGTTTTTTTAAATACACAATGCAAATTCCTACATTTAAAATATTCTTCTGAAGATTGAATATTTTCTAAAAATTATTTCCAAGACCCCTGTATTGGTGGGCAGAGTCTTTGTTTGGGATGCTCATGTACCACTATCACGTAGTTCTGAAGTTGTCATCTAGGAGGTGAATAGACATAATCCTGCCGGGAATGAATGAGGTACCTGTACTGGCACTACAAGCTATTTGATTTCCTAAAATATTCTGCTGGATGAATGTAGCTGCATCTGTACTATTTGGAAAATGACCCATTCACAGGTTCCAAGTATTCCTTAAGAGCAACTGCCAGTCAGTGTCAAATCTGGCTTGAACACACTATAATTTCAATTAAGTGGCACACCATTTAAATATGCACATAAATAAATTGCAAAGAAAAAAATTATGGAGGGAGAGCAGAATGATCTAACAATAATGCATGTCAAAGTTATGGTAAACACCTATCATGACAAATTTCCCTGACATTCCTCCTTCCGGTGAAAATATATACAGCAATATTTCTGTTAAGGATGCTTTTCACAATCAACTTCGATGTCAGAAGCCTGTTTTAAGAGGAGGGAGGAACAGAGAGCTTTTGGGAGATTCTTGGCTCACCATACTCTGATAGGGCACTGAGAGCCTCAAGGGTGAAGTACATGTGGCTGTAGATTTTGTTCTCCTGGGCCACATGGGGAGATTCTTTCCACTTTTATCACGATCTTAAGGGACTAAATGATAAGGAACATTCTTGGCCACTCAGACTAGAGAATTAGGTCTGCCCTCTGGCGAGTCATTGTAACAAGTGTGCCTTGGCAAGTTTACATATGAGCTGGTGGTATCTTCTCTTGTACTCCAGCGTTTGTCACCAACTCAAGTCTGAGAACACAAGATCTCGCCCAATCTCCCTCCCTCTTAGTCTCTGCTAGCACAGGCCGTGTGCGTGACTGCAGACAAGAGACAAGTTTCTTCATGCTTCAGTTTCCTTGTCTGTACACTTAGGATGATGGCAGAACCCACCTCACAAGGCGCTTGTGAGGATGAGTGCTGTCTACCATTACTTGGTTGTATGGTTAAAAGAAAGCGTGCTTTAGAGTGGGACAGACCTGGGCTTGGATCCTGATTTCATCATTGAGTACCTTGCGAACTTGGGAAAAATCTTGGAATTCTCTGACCTAGTTTCTGCACTTGAAAATAGGAAAAGTTTCAGGGTGGATGTGAGGATAAAAATTAATGTATAAACTAGGTGTGGTGGCACACACCTGTAATCCCAGAGGCTCGGGAGGCTGAGGCAGGAGGACCGCAAGTTCAAAGCCAGCCTCAGCAACTTAGTGAGGCTCTAAGCAACTCAGTGAGACCCTGTCTTAAAATAAAGTATAAAAAGGGCAGGGATGTGGCTTAGTGATTAAGCATCCCTGGGTTCAATCCCCAGTACCAAAAAAAAAAGTATGAAAACAATCAAGACCATGTTAAGTATTTAGTTAATGGTAATTCTTTTTAATTCAACCCTTGTTGATGTGTCTGCTATGTTTAAGAGCCTGTGATATGTGTTAAGATAACTTGGAGATTTACAGTGTAGCTGGCAAATACCTTGAATTATACAGAAGGATATTATTCTATTACTGTATTTTATCTTATGGTACTAACAGCTGTCATGCATGCAATAACCTGAAACAGCGTTGAGAATAAAGTGCTTAATCACCCCTGAGCATTGACTAATTTAACCAGTTACCAAAGGCTTGCTCTGACATTGATCCCATCAGTAACACATGTGCATGAAAGTTATTTTCTTTCAAATTGCTTTCCATCTGGTTGATGTAAAAATATATTTTGGGCTTTTCCACAAGCAGTATGGTAGCTTTATGTTTGCCCATGAAGCCTCTATTCTACTTGGGACATAGAAGTGCCCTTCCCTGTCACATTCCTCTCTCCCCTTGCAAGAGTGACCAATCTTTTGTATTTTGTGTTTTTCATTCCAGTTTTTTTGGCCATAGTTTTGTTACATTTGTATATATGTCTCTATAGACCTCACCAACTTAGAAATTATTTGATGAAAGGGAAAATGTCCTCTCTATCTCTGTATTCCTCTACCGCCCCTAGAGCATTATCAAACATAACCAAAAGAACAAATCCTCTGCCCATTCTGGCCATGTCAGCTTAAGAAAGCCCCTCAGGGGGCTGGAATGGTGGCTTGATGTTTACGCTGCTTGCCTGGCATGTGTGAGTACGCGAGTTCAAACCCCAGCACCACCCATGTACACAATGAAGTGTCCCAGGAATGAAAATCACATGAAAAACTAAATAAAAATTGCCTCTCTCTCTCTCACTCTCCCTTTTCAGACTCAATTTCTCATTTACAAAATGGGGAAAAATGATCTATTTTATAAGGACTGCTTTAAGCATTCAGTAAATTCTCATTTTCAAAAATTTTTTTCCTAGTGCCTGCTTAGTATATCTGTCCAGATGTTAGGTCCGTTTCCTCACTGCTGTAAACTCTGCCAGAAACCTCCAAGATCCCCTCCACTCTGCTGAGGTGGCCAGTTGTTCCTTGTATTCATGGCATCCTGCTATTTCTGGTGGGTATAATTAATATCAACATATCTTTCTAACTTGACACTTACATAGTATTCTCAGGAAAAGCCATTATTGCATGGCACAGGTATTATTATTTTATTTTTTAAAAAGAGAGGGACAGTGAGAGACAGAGAAAGACAAAATCAACTTTCTTTAGTTATTCATGTGGCTTTTGTTGCTCTGACACTTCATTGTGTATGTGGTGCTGGGGTTTGAACCCGAGTCCTTGCACATGCCAGGCAAGTGCCATAATCACTGAGCCACTGCTGCAGCCCCTGGCACAGATATTATGAATGATCTTGCAATGAGAAAGGTTTTAGTCTATCAGTTTAATGGCCAAAGTATTCTTATTTTTTAATCTTGAGACAATGCTTGAATAAGAATGTAGTCATTGAATGAATGTACTTCACATGTGTTGCACATAGACAAAAGCACCTCATGGAAACTTTCAACTGGAGATAATGCCCATGAGCATGGGTAGGTTTTAGAAACTATATTTAGACATAGACCCTCTCTTACTGTGAAAATGGCCCTGTTTTTATTCTCACTTTGTCTTTTAGTATCTGATGCCATCCTTTGTTCCATCCCTTGGAGAAATAAATAATAACTCATGTATATCAATACATGTATTAACTTGTATGTCCTGAGTGATGCTGACAGCTCTTTAGAATGATTATTAATGTCAACTTTGAGAAAACTTAATGCCAAGTAGCTAGCAGCGTTCTCATTCTGCAGAGAGAAAGCAGAGGTAAAATGCTTTGCTCTAATCTAGTAAGGAAGTGTATCTCAGAGAGATGTTAGTCATTCATGGTGTTACTACTTCATTTTAGATTTTCTTTTAAAAGGAAGAATTAGGTCCTCATAAAATTTTTGTACACAAAATAAATCTATTTCTACAAGCCATTCCTGTATTTAATGTTCTTGGGTTATACAAGCTAAATTCCTTTAAAAATAAATTATACTACATAATTCTAGGAGTCTTAGCCAGAGTAATCAGGCAAGAAAAAGAAGGGGCATTCAAATCAGAAAAGAAGTGAAATTATCACTGCTATCAGTGACATGATCTTATATGTAGAACTCCCTCAAACTCCACCAAAAAACTATTACACCTAATAAAATAATTCTGCAAAATATCAGGATGCAAAATCAACATATAAAAAATCAGTAGTAATGATATTTGCTGAAGCAAATTTTCTGAAGTAGAAATCAAGAAAACAATCCCATTTACAGCTATCAAAAAAAGAAAGAAAGAAACCCTAGGAATACATTTAACCAAAGAGGTAAAAGATCTCATTAAACTAAAAGCCTTTTGCACAGGAGAAGAAAGAACAATCTACAGAGTCCAGAGACAACATACCAAATGGGAGATAAATATTTCACACTAACACCTGACAAGGTGCTCACTTCCAGAGTTTATAAGAAACTTCAAAAGCTCTATAGCAAAACAAAACTGAAACAACGACCTGATTAAAAAGTGGGCAACAGATCTAAATAGATATTTTTTCCAAGAAGACACACCAATGCCCAAAATGTGCATTAAAAAATGTTCAACAGGGCTGGAGCGGTGGCTCAGTGGTTAACGGCGCTTACTTGGCATGTGCGAGGACATGGGTTCAAATCCCAGCACTATGTACCAACCAAGTGTTGGAGCAATGAAAGCTACATGAAAAACTAAACAAAATTGATTCTCTCTATCTCTCTCTCTCACTGTCCCTCTCTCTCTTTAAAAAAAAGTTCAACATAAATTAATCATCAGAGAAATGCAAATTAAAACCTCAAAGAGTTATATCTAGCTCCAGTAAGAATGACAATCAAAAAGGCAAAGGCTAACAAATGGTATGATGTGGAGAAAAGTAAACCTTTGTACACTGTTGGTGGGAATGTAAATTAGTATGGAAGACAGTATGGAGGTTCCTCAAAAAGTTAAAAACAAAACTATTACATGATCCAGTAACTCCACTGAGTATATAGCCAAAGAAAACAAAACCAGTACATTGAAGAAATATGCACTCTCATGCTAAATGCAATGCTATCCACATTAGCCAAGAAATAGTAGGAATCTAATTGTCCATCAGCTGATGCATGGATGAAGAAAATGTGGTACAATATGGAATACCATTCAGCCATAAAAAATAATGAAATCTTGTTATTTACAACAACATGGATTGAGCTGTAGATCATAATTTCAAGTGAAATAATTGAGGCATAGAAAAGATAAGTACTTCATGATCTCACTCAAATGTAGAGTGTGAAAAAGTTGATTTCACAGAAGTTGAGTAGAATGCTGGTTACCAGAGGCCTGGGAGAGTGAGTGAGGCAGGGATGCAGAGAAGTTGATCATTGGGTAATAATTTATAGCTGGATAAGAGCAAGAAGTTCTAGTGTGCTGTTGCACGTAGCATATACTACATAAAACAATTTACTGTACATTTTAAAATGTTAGAAGAAAGGACTTGGAAACATTTCACTGTAAAGAAATGATATATGAGTAGGTAAATATGATTTAAACATCACACAATGTATACACATCAAAGCATTCCATGATACCCCATTAATGTGTACAAGTTATGTGCTTTTAGTATGAGTTAAAATAAATGAAAAGTTAAAGATTTATTTATTCCTTCCTTAATTATTTTAAAAATGTAATATGTACACATGAACTTTATCTTATTACAACAAAAACAACAAAGGTAATAATTAAATCATTTAATTTGATTAGTGTAGCATGCCCTCTGAGGAGGGAGAAACATAGGAATTAGGAACCATGCAAATAACCAAAGCCTGGAATGATCTTCATTAGGAATAACTGAAGCTGGCTGAAGCTCTGCTATGATTCCTGAGGACCTCAGTGGGCCATTCATGAAAATACACTATTGCAGACTGTAGAAGTAGTTATCAAGACAGATGACGTCTGTCAGAACAGACCTTGGGGTTGCTCAGTGGTTACAGTGTTTGTCTGACATGCGTGAAGACATGAGTTCAAAACCCAGCACCAAATACACAACTGAGTGTTGGAGCAATGAAAACCAGATGAAAAACTAAATAAAATTGAATGTTTTCTTTCTCTCTCCCACCCCCACTCTATCCCTCTTTATATTAAAACAAAAGACCTTGCCAAGAAAATAGTTAAAGTCTTTGGCTTCAAGAAAAGACTAAACTATATATATACACGTACATATCTACCTCTATGACCATCCATCCATCCATCCACTCACCCACCCATCCATCTATCCATATCTGTCAATAGACAATCTATAGAAATATTATCAGCTTTTAAGAGAACATTCTAGGCCCTAAAGTGTTTAGTAAAATAGGTTATAAGAAAGCAAGTGCCCCTACAATACTTGGTGTATCCTGTCATTTTCTTCTCCATAAATGTTTTTAGACACAAGCGTCTATAGGGAATTACGTCAGACTCAGCTTTACTAAACAGTCACAAGTTCATGAAACTGGAAGGGACCTTGTGCAATCATTCAGGAGGGAGAAAGGAATGGATTCTTCACCTAAATGGAAAAAAATCATGGTTATATAGAAGATTTAAGGTTTCTAATACAATAGGAAATAGACACGAAGAAATAAACACAGTCTATAAAGCACTGGAGAAGCACTTTTAGCACAATTGAATAACCTGCCCAGAAACGATAGGGGACCTTTGTCATAAATAATACAGTTTTACACAGATATTGCTTACTCTTTGCTAATGTTACCTCTGAACTTTCAGATCAATAATACAAATTACATTAAGATTTCCTTAGGTACAAAATTCTATCAAATACCATGAAATTAGATCATATAAAAAATCAACAATAAGTAGCAGACGAAGAAAAAGAGCAATATTTAAATAAAATACTACCAGTTTTCCATGAACTCAAGTAATAGCTTCTATTTTATCATACTTTTATAGGTTCAGTGATTGAAAAATGAGATCAGGAGCAAGACCCTTATTTTAGAACACGTGACTACTGGGCAGTATTTTTCTCTTGAAATAAGGTTATCTCCTGACTTTTGACCATCATTTTGCTGTTCTCATATAAATCTACTCTCATCTTGAAAGGAGACCTATTTCAGTATGGAGTCCTCAGTTTCAAATTATCCATGACTAAAATCATTATACTGGGAAAATGAAGCTAAAAGTAGTATGTTTCAATTATGGCACGCAGAATGCCATTGAAAAGCTCGCTTCTTCAGGTTTGCATTATTTTAAGTTTTGTTTTATCCATCTGTTCCATTCATGGAAATCAAGGTATGTTCCTGAAACTAACGGCACAAACATGTGTTCAGCTTTGAATTGTTCTGATTTTTTTTTTAAAGGAAAATATGGCTCAAGAAAAGCTCTATGTGTTACAGATAAAAAGATGGATCAAAATACATTCTTTTTAAAGGGGCAAAACATGTATTTTTAAAAGTAAATATGGGGGGCTGGTGCGGTGGCTCAGCGGTTACGGTGCTTGCCTGGCATGTGAAAGTACACGAGTTCAAACCCCAGCACCACGTATACAACCAAGTCTCAGAGCAATGAAAGCCATGTGAAAAACTAAATAGGTTCTCTCTCTCTGTCTTTCTCTCACTATCCCTCTCTTTTTAAAAAAAAAGTAAATGTGGTTCAAATGCTTTTTGATAGTGAATATTTGAATAAATGAATGAAATGAATGAATCTATCAACCAACTTGCTATCAAAAAATTGCATCATATACTTACAGTGTGAAAAACTGAGTACCAGTTAGGAGTGAAACAAAGATGCATGCATTGCAAAAATCTTTGGGAATTAAAATTTAATGGATTACATTGGCTGAATGAGTAATATTTCTTGTGCAAAATTTCAGAGTTCCCATAGTTACTTTCTCCTTTTAGCTTTTTTTCCTTACAACATGTACACTTTATGCATGTAATGACCATCTTAATGATTTGCAAAAATCTTTTATTTTCACTCCTTTTTGCTGAATAATCCTTCCCTTCCTCATTGACTAATTAAGTTATACTTTTTATATATTAAATTGCTACATGATATATGCATAAATATATACAAACGTATATTGTGCTATTTTACCAAATTTAGTAATCATTATTCTAGCACTAACTTTTTAATTATTGTAGCTTAACCATGTTTCAAAAACTGCTATGGTTATTACCCTTTTATTTTTTTCTTTTTATGGTACTGGGGATCAAATCCAGGTCCTTACACATTAGACAAATGCTCTATCACTGAGCTCCAACCCCAGTCTTTTTTATTTTTTATTTTAAGACAGGGTCTTGCTAAATCACTGTGGGTCTCACTAAGTTTCTGAGTTTGGCATCAAACGTAATTCTTCTGTCTCAGCCTCCCACGTTTCTGGGATTACAGGCATGTGTCACAGTGCTTGGCCTAATATATTTCTTTTTACAAGTGTTTTTATATTTTCCTTTACTTAGTTCTCCAATGCATTGTAGGACCCCACCCCTAAATTTAAGATATTAATTGTAATAACACTACATATATAAATTATTTGGTAAAAATTAGCATCTTTATAGGGTTCAGTTTTCCTATTCATGAATATATTTTTAGAGTTTTAAAATATATCTTTTAGGGGCTGGAGTGGTGGCTCAATGGTTTCGGCGCTTGCCTGGCAAGCATGAGGACCCGAGTTCAAACCCCAGCAACACATACACAACTAAGTGTTGGAGCAACTAAGGCCATGTGAAAACTAAATAAAGTTGTTCCTCTCTTTCTCTGTCTCTCTCACTGTCCCTCTCTCTTAAAAAAAATTTAAAAAAAATTTAAAATATATCTTTTAGGGGATGGAGCAGTGGCTCAGTGGTTACAGCACTTGCCTGGCATGTGCAAGAACGTGGGTTCGAACCCCAGAACTATGTACACAATGAAGTGTCAGAACAACAAAAGCCACATGAGAAACTAAATAAAATTTATTCTCTCTTTAAAAAACAAATTAATAAAGTATATCTTTTAACAATACATTAGTTTTCTTCATGTAAGATACACTTTTCTTATGAAAGTTTTCACAGAACTACTAAGAAATTTAAAAGTCTAGTTTTTGTCCCTTTTGCAATTGGGACTTCTTTACAACTTCTCTTTCCAACCAGGTATCACTAACACACAGGTATGCTTTTGATTTTCTATATTTAAAGTATTTTGAGGGTTGGAGCAGTAGCTTAGCAGTTGGAGCACTTGCCTGGCATGCACCAGGACCCAGGTTCAAAGCCCAGCACCACATACAAACTAAGTGTACAAAAAACAAAGCCCAGATGAAAAAATAAATAAAATTGATTTTCTCTTTCTCTCTCACTCTGTCTTTAAAAAAAATAATAAAGTATATTGAATTTTTATTTTTCTATTCATTCTAAGTTTCTAATCATAACATCTACAAAATAGAAACTGTGTCTCCTTTCAGTATGTGTAATTCTTATTTCTTTTTAAAGTCTAATCACACAGTTCAAAAAATCATAATAATTATGACAGCCGTCCTGAGGTCCACACATCAACAGAAATAGGTGTTTTAAATTTTTGTTACAGATGTGAGTACAAACTCCCTTTTCCAACTCAAACATATAGTACTGGACTGAGCTGAGTTGGAATTTTACTGTCTCCAAATCTACTAGAATTGCTTTAGTCCTCTAAATTCAGGATCTTTTCAGAAAGTAAGGTGGACAACCTTTTTTTCTTCTCTTTACTTCCTCTTTCCCATAGTCAGTTGTATAGAGTATTTTACTCTTTCTTTTATAAACAAATAATAAATCAAAAACCTATTATCAAAAATATTCAGCACATAGAACATAAAATAATTTATAACTTCTTCAGGGAAACAATCTTTCCGAATTTTTCATTGTTTCCATCTCTCATTTTGTGTTGATTTTCCTGAAATCACAATATGTAATGATTTTGCTTGTGACAATCATCCTTTTAGTGAGCTAACTTTCATTTGTTTTTTCCTAACAGTTGATATTTGTTCATAACAATTTTCCTTGAGTACGCATTAACAACTGAGCAGTACAGTACTGAGCTAGAGAAAATGCTGAATAAGAAATGCAACAAACACAGCAGGAAAAGTATGGAACCGGAAGTGACCAGATGTACTGTGCTATTAAAGAGGAAGATAAAGGGTGGAAGAGTACTGTCACACCAGAGAGGAGGGAGGCCTGAAAGCTCCAAGTGGCCCCTGCTTAGCAGGGTCTTAGTGGAGAATTGGCAGGTGATATCTAAAATCTCTAGGAGAATATAATCCTTCATATCCCCAACCGTCCCACTCTAACAAAGAATATTTCAGTCTCTTGTTTTCTCCAAATAAAGTTATTTAATTTACAAAGGAAGAAAAATTTGTAAAATTCCTTTACTGTCTCTTACTAGGAGATTACAACCAGAAAAGAGGAAAATAATAAATTAGTGACATATTCAAAGTCTAAAATTATTCTAAAATAAAGGGTTCACCAGTCATAAGGTGTCATATATTTGAGCATCAACCCTTCTTGTTCAAGAATGTTTATGAGCTGATTTGAATAATAGAGTAAAACAAACATGCACTTTGTTAGACACTGTGGATTTATAAAATCATAGGATTAAGTCCTTCACCTTTATTCATGAAGGATTAGTTGGGATAACTTTTTTAATTTTATTTTAAGGAGATATTTTCAGAATTAAATAGTTCACAATGGCTCAGACTAAAGGAATTCACCTCAGGTTCGATTAGAACCAGTTTCTGTCATTTATTCATGACAATTGACTTCAAAACAACATACATTATTTCGTTCTTGAATTAGTTCAGGAAAAGATCTAATATGCATAATATATATATATTTAATTGCATCATAATATATTCATAATCTATTCAAATTAGGAAGTACAAATAATGCAAAGGAATAGAGTTCTCATTTTGGGAGGCACAGAGAAATTCGCAAATTAATGTAGAGGTTGATTAGTGAAAGATACCCTGTTGACCTGAATGACTTCACCTGCTGAGCAGTTTATACACAGTAACTAATTTACAAACTATGAAAATCTTATTGTTTATTTTCTCCTCTTCCAAATATATTCTCAAAAAACCTTTCAAAACCATACACTAATTTGTAGGCATAGACATCGGACCCTAATAATCCAGAAAGGTGATTAAAGAAATGAATTCATAGCTTTATATTATGTGAAAAATGCAATTTTGCTTAACTTTGATAGAACAAGGAGAATCAAAAACAAAAGGGGTAAAAACATTGTTTTTACATGCAAGTCTTTTATACAATTTAGACTGCCTTTTAAAATTTTGCTAAGTGAAGTATCCCAAAATCAGAGACTCAAGGGCCGAATGTTTTCTCTCATTTGTGGACTCTAGATTATAAGAGGAAACAGTACATTAGATGGCTAACCTAACAATTCCCTCAACATGTATGAATTCTTACATGATCATGGGGAACCTTTCCTAGGTTCTTGGAGGACGTAGGGAGGGGGGAAGGGAATAGGAAGGACATCAAGGTAACCAGAGGGAGGTAGTATGGGGAATCTAATATGAGGGGAACCTCCAACTTCCCAGGAGAAGTCCAATTAACTTGGGGCTTAAGTAGAGTGAAACATGTAACCATGGGGAACCCAAAGGGGTGAAACACCATGGTCTGGCACCAGTATTGGCTTGTTCTGTCATTATTCTTTTGTTCTTGATTGTTTGATGATGAACCCCTCCTAATTGTAAGACCACATCTATTGAATAAAAATTTAAAAAAAAACTGCCTTTTTAGAATTGACTAAGGAATTTTTTTTTTAAAGAGAGAGGGACAGTGAGAGAGACAGAGAAAGAGAGAAACACCTTTATTTAGTTTTGCACATGGCCTTAGTTGCTCCAACACTCAGTTGTGTACGTGGTGCTGGGGTTTGAACCCGGGTCCTCGTGCTTGCCAGGCAAGCGCCGAAACCACTGAGCCACTGCTCCAGCCCGACTAAGGAATATTTGATTGGCAAAAGATGAGTATAACTTTATCTCAATAGTTCTGACAGTGTCCTCTGCAGATCTCTGAAGTCCCTGACACCTGTTCAGGGGGTCTAAGAAGTCAACTATATTTTTATGATAATAGTAAGAAGTTACTTGCTTTATAACTATGTTGTCACTTTGCACTGATGGTGTACAAACAAGCAGTGGTGGTTAAAATGACTCAGGCCCTGAACAAACTTACCAGAGGTTGTTGTACATCACACACATCAAAACAATAGCCAGTTTCATATAAGAATGTCCTTGATGAAACAACAAAAGTCATTAATTTTATTAACTTAAGAGTACATGTCTTTTGGGGTTGGAGTGGTTGCTCAGTGGTTACAGCGCTTGCCTGGCATGTGCGAGGACCCAGGTTCAAACCCCAGCACCACATACACAACTAGGTGTCAGAAAAACCAGATGAAAAAATAAAATTGATTCTTTCTCTCTCCCATTCGCTCCCTCTCTTAAAAAAATACTACATGTCTTTTTTATCATTCTGTGTAAAAAGTGGGAAATCCCTGAAAGCACTTCTGAGGGCGGAGGTAAGACAGCCACCTCAAGGGTAACACTGGTGCAGTCACTTGAGCTGCAGGTTGACTTTGTGATGAGATCCGTCGGGGTGGTAATCAATGTGGTTTGATTTTCAAATATTGCATAATGAAATGTATCAATATTTGCAAGAGTTGAAGTGAACTGATATTTTCCAAATGTGATACTTCAAAGTCATGAATGTGTAAAAAATCCACTCAAAGAACCAAATAAACCTACGGAGTTTCATGTGACAATGTATGAAAAGTTCATTGATATTGTTCCAAATTCCATATTGAAATTGACCTTTAAAAAACCATATTTGTCAAATTTGGATGTAGCATCAAAGAATCATATCCATAATTATCTGAAAAGGATATTAAAATCTCCTTCCTTCCCTGCCCATTTGTATGAGGCCAGATTTTCTTGATGTACTTCAAAATTACACATCACAACAGATGGATTACAGAAGCAGATCTGCACACTCAGCTGTCTCTATTAACACACACAACAGAGATTTACACAAGTGCAAAGTGATGCCACTTTCTCATGAAATATTTTATTATTACTGGAAATTCTATTAATAGTCACTAATATTCTCAGGAGTAGTTGTTTTTGAAAATATATATTAAGTATGTTAATAGAGAATTGGGTGTCTTCATTGTCATTTTAAAATAAATTGCTAAATACTCTAAAAGTTTCTCAGTTTTGCCAGGTTCAGGGTAGGGGATGTGGCTCAGTGGTTAGATACATTTGGGTTCAATCCCTGGTACCAAAAAAAAAATTTCAGTTATAATTTCTAATATGATAAATATTGATAGATATAACCCATATAGATGAAAGCTCTTTGAGATTTTCAATCATTTTAAAGAACACAAAGGGTTCTGAGGCCAAAAAAACCCAAGAACCATTTATCTAAATAAATGATTTAAATATTTAAAATTAGATTTAAGTTTGTTTTGTGGCCGGTACTGGGAATTGAATCCAGTGGTGCTTAACCATTAAGCCACATCCCAAGCCCGTTTTATTTTTTATTTTGAGGCAGTGTCTCACTATGTTGCTCTGAGGTCCTCACTAAGTTGCTGAGGCTACTTTGAACTTGTGATCCTCCTGCCTCCTGACTCAGCCTCCCAAGCTATGGTGATTATAGGTGTGTGCCACCTCATCTTGCTACATTTAATTTTTTTTTTAAAAGAGGGACAGTGAGAGAGAAAGAGAGAATCAATTGTGTGTGTGTGTGTGTGTGTGTGTGTGTGTGTGGTGAGAAAGAACATTGAAAATGTGCTCTCAGCATTTCTCAAGTATATAAGAAATTGCTATTAACCAACAGATTCCTTGCACTTATTCCTCCTGCCCAATTGAAATTTTATGTATCATTCTAGCTTTTCTTTTTAAGGAAAAAAAGGACTATTTTTTAAGTTTATGTCAAAATAAGTATAATAATTTGGAATTACAGTCCCAACAGTCACCAAGAATGAGACCTTGAGCAAGCTGCTTACCTTTTCCATGACTAAGACTCTCTTCTACAGATGAGAATAAAATAATAAAATATACCTCAGGAGGGTTTTAGGGATTAACTTAAGTGATTTACATCGAGTACATGAGCACCTGACACTGAATAGGTGATTTTTTTGTGTTGTCATTGTTTCAAGGACAACTCCTTCCTTGATTTCATAGTAATAAGAGTAGCTGGATGTTTTTAGATATCTGTATAAACATGTTGGATAACATAATCCAAATGTTTTTCCATTATTGCTTTATGGAATTGTAGGGGTAACATTTTAAGGCAAATTTTGTAGTCCCTATTAAATTTTTTTTTTTTTAGAAAGGTAGGCAAAATTTTTTTTCTTGTCTTTGGGAGGATCACAGTTTCTGAACACTGGCAATGTTTAGTCTTATGATTTATAATTATCTTTGTGCTCAGTTCTTTTTAAAGAATCAATTCAGCAGAAAGATCAGCACCTACTAACACACTGGTTCATGTTTCAGTGTAACTGAAGGAAGGAGATTAATTTAAACATAGAATAATCTATTTTTTGATACAGGTCATTTAATAAAGATTCCCAATATTAATCAAAGAGGTGAGAATCCACCCTGGGAATAGACTATCACAGGAAGTACTATGCAGTTACTTGTAATAATCTTTAATCTTCATAGCAAATCTAAGAAGAAGGTATAATTCTTTCCAATTTATAGATGAGGAAATGGAATCTCAGAAATCTTTAACATGCCCAAGATAGTAAGGTCAACAAAAATGAAACCTTCTCTGTCTGAGAGAAGAGAGAATGATTTTCAAATATGACATGTAAGGAAACTTACAAAGATGGTATGTAACTATGTTCATTTTTTTCTCTGTTAACTATAAGACTAGAAGAAAAATAGTGAGTTTAAAGTGCCCTATGCTTAAATGTTAAAAGACTATGTCTGAGCCTATAAAATTCCAAAATAATGGCTAGTTAAGCAAATTCTGTGGGAAGTCAAACAATTCATTTAATATAGTATAGACAAAATAACAAACAAGTTCACCATTCAGTTTGGGTTTCCATTTTTTGTTTGTTTAGTTTTTTTGTTTTGAGGTACTGATGTTGAACCCAGGGCCTAATGCATGCTAGGCAAGTGCACCACCACTGAGCTACATCCCCAGCCTTTTCTTAGTTCACATTAAGACATGAAGACCTGTCTTGCTAAGTTGCTGAGGCTGGCCTCAAACTTGCCATCCCCTTCCTCAGCCTACCTAGTGGCTTGAGTTACAGGCTTGTGCCACTGTGTGCAGCCCAATGTGGGTGTTCTTTTTTCCATATAGTTACTAAGTACAATACCACTTGGATTCCAAGAATTAGTTTAAACCTAACTTCATTTATTTGCCTTTCACAGTCTTCAAAAGAATAATTTCTAGAATTAATTAGGTGAAGTGAATGTTGAAACATGAAAGACATTATTTTTTGATAATTCCTTGATTATTCAACATATGTGAAATTCAGAAATTATCATAAATCTCTGAATAATTATAAATCAGAACTCTGAGAAGTACTTGGATATAACTAGAATCTGGTTCTTATATTCAAGCCATGGCCATAAAACTTGAGTGTGAAATTTAAATAATTTTAATAGCAAATGTTTATGATAATGAAATATAATGTCATACCCATATTTTTCTCCATTAAAACACTTTTAAATGAAAAACCTAAATCACATCTTTTTAGTGGGATGGGAGAGGTGACTCAGTGGTTACAGCCTGGCATGTGTGAGGACTCAGATTTGAACCCCAGCACCATGTACACAGTGAAGTGTCAGAGCAATGAAAACCACGTGAAAAACTATATAAAATTGATTCTCTCTCTCCATCCCTCTCTCTCTCTCTCTCTCCTCTCCTCACTGTCCCTCTCCCTTTAAAACACAAAACAAAACATCTTTTTAGTTATAGAAATTTGTAAAACTCATCACAACTGGATAAGCTTAGGTACAATTCTTTGATATGGTTATGTTCTAGGGATTAAGAAAGACAGCTTTTCTAAATAACCTTTAAAAGTAAATAGGTATGGATGTATGAAACTTTACATGAGCAGGGGGAATCTTGCCTATGATGCTGGGGACGAAGGGAGGGTGGCAGGGAGAAGGGGAGGGGATGGGAAGGATATCAAGGAGGATGGAGGGAGGGAGTATGAGGGCATCAACCCAGTGGGAAACCTCCGACTTTCATGAGAAATCCAATTAACAAGGGGTTTAAACAGGAATCATGGAACCATTGGGAACATAAGGGGGAAACCATGGAACGGCATCAGCTTCAGCTTGCTCTGTCTTTATACATCTGTTCTTGATTATATGACAATGACTCCCTCCTAAATGTAAGTCTATTTTTTAACTAATAAAAAATAAATTAAAAAATAAATAGGTATGGGGGATATATGATATGTGCATTATGAAAGTGTAATAATAACAAACCCCTTCAATGTGTAAAACTATAGTGAAAAATAAAATCCTGTTTCAAAAAAAAAAAAATAAATGAATTGGTGTACTCATCAGTGCACAAGAGAGATCCCTATTGTACCCTAGTGGAAGAACCCAAAAAGTGGAACTCCATAGGCTTTGAACCAAAACATCATTGATTTTATATATCCTAAGTAAGCCTGGTGCTTAAATAGCCCATGATTCATATCATCTACCTTAGCTTTTGTCATTCAAAATCCTGCTTATAGTCCTGTGCACTTTATGTTGAAATTTATAATGAAAAATTCCATGTGGCTTTTTTCTAAGATATACGGTCTTATACTTACTACCTTTTTCTTCTTGCGGAATTTTTAGCCTGAAATTTTCTTTCTGTGAAAATTTTGAGTCTCACTGAAAATATTAACACTAGAATTTATTCTGTTTCTAGACCACAAATTCTGGTGTTACTATAAAATATGTTATAAGACTTTTGGTACCAGCTTTATATTTAGCCTATTTAGTTGGCTTAAGTGGCTACATTAGTCATTAACAATGAAACTTAATTCATATCAGGTGGACTAGGAGCTACATCTGGGATCTCTTAAGACTTGATGCTGCATGAGTGTATTTCAACAAGGAAAAGAGAAGCATTTTTAACCACAATTCTGATTCAGAAATGGATTCTGAATTCAGTTGTTCTGTAGCATCTTGGACCTAGTCCATGTATCAATTATTATAAACCTTCCTCCCACATCTTGCCCTCCCAATTTGAAATAAGTACAATGTGTTTTTATCACTCTCCAAGCATTTAAATTTGCATGTGCTACTCAACTGCATTTTACTTTGCATTTGCAAACTTCACATTCATATTTTTTTCAAATAATGGGTCTTCTTGTGAAGAATTACATGTAGAACACTTTGCTGTTAATAGTTATTTAAATCATTTACTGATTTTTCCAGTTCCCTGGAAAACACTAAGGGCGCTCTATAATTTGTCTGGCTTGTCTGGCTTTGGCACAAGTGGATTTGGAAAATCAAGTTGGAATGTGAATCCAAAGCATCAAAATTTGTGAAAGCAGAGTGTTATCCCAAAAGTGTCAAGCGGCCAAATGGTACCAATTTCAACAATGGTGCTAGAGAGTATTTTTGCAGAAATACAGTTTCTGTTTTGAATCTCAGCTTTTTTGTCCAACATCTATGGAAGCTGTGTTTGTCCCAGAGCAGGACAAAGAGCCTGCAGGGACTGAAGCCGCTCTGTTCTACTTAACTTGACATTTCAGCTGCAATTTATTTTATTAAATTACTTATTGATAAGACATAGTTTAGGAAAGCTTAACATCTTATAAAATTATTTCATGTTTTAGATGATGTAGTACAATGTATATTTATATGTAAACACAAACGTAAAGGAACAGATGTTAGGTTTAGTTTAATATTATTTCCTCAGTCCTTTATCAATCTTAATTAAGAGCACATACAACAGTTTTTGGGCTCCATGAAGGAGTACAAAAATGAATCAATGAATCAGACAAAATCTAATCTCATTTTCCCTATTAAAATTATTAAAATAATATATATATATATGAATATATGTGTAAATAGGGAAGGAGAGAGAATAGGGATGAGAAAAACAAGAGGCAAAGGGTTAACCATTGGGAAATTTTGGGTGAAGTGTATGAAGGAATTCTTTGTATCATTCTTTTGAGTTTTCTGTATGTTAGATAACATTTCAAAATAAGTTTTTGAGCCAGATGCAGTGGTACATGCCTGTAATCCTAGTGACTTAAGAAACTGAGGCAGGAGGACTGTAAGTTCAAACCAGCCTCAGCAACTTAGTGAGGCCCTCAGCAACTCAGCAAGACCTTGTGTCAAAATAAAAACAGAAAACAGGGCTGGAGATGACACACCCTGGTAAAGATTCTCTGGGTTCAGTTCCCAGTACCAAAATAAATAAATAAATAAAAACTAAGTTGTTTTAGTGTCTGCTTTGGAAAAAAAAGTAGCTCAAATATCTAAAGTACTAAGGGTCTGTTATGTCTAGTGTCTTACTCAATTGTGGGAACTACACCTCACATCTCTTATTTTTTTTTAACCCCTTGCTATTTCTGGGGTCATTCTTTAAACTTGGGGGAGGCATGTGATAAATCTAAAAACAATGAGCCCTTTAGTTTTTTCTTTGGAATCCCAATTTTTAGGCAGTTTTTTTTTTCAGGTTAGACCATAAAACTACAGTAAACTATGCACCCAATTCATGAGAGAAAATAAGCGACTTTGAAAGTGACCGTGTGCAAGGCTTATCAACTCCAATGCCGTGGATTTGCACCGATCTTGCCACCTACTCTCATTTAAAATTCTGCCCAGCTTCACTCTCCAACTGTGAGCAGGTTGAAATCTGGGCTTTTATCTTTCTCATCTTCAGCAGAGACCCCTGTGTGTAGTAAGTACTCAATTCACGTTTGCTGGCTGCATGAATGAATGAATAACCGTGGATTCATTTTTCTGCCAAAGATCTTCAAATCCTTTCCTCTTTTTTTGTTTCTCACACTCAGGTGACGCTTTTCTTCATGAGGCTAAGTTAGACCAAAGTATAACATTTGATCTATATGATTCTTTATGATAGGCCTTTTAGTAAGAACTGCAATGTGCAAACTACACTTAGGAAATGGTTCGCAAGGAGTTTGTCAAAAGGAAAGCACATTTGCAATCCGGACAGTATTAGTGGTCAGCTTGTATATTTAGCATGTGGTTAAATACTTAATGAGTCTCATTGTGCCTCTGTAAGACCATAAGCCCTATGTTATGTATATATTTTTCAAATGACATTTGAATAAAAATGTAAAAGTCACCTAAAGAGTCGAAGGGCATTTCTGGACTTGGAAAACCTCTCAGGTTCGATAATACCATTTGAAGTCATCTGAATTCATACCTATTATCGCTTAAGTGAATGTTGATGCTGCCACTGGATCGTATACAAATATTCAGATTTTTGTTTTCCTCATCATTCTGAAGGTTATCTCTCTGGTCGCTCTGAAAATCAGGTGACAACCATTTCCCATGATGCTCTAAGGGCTGTCAAACTGTCCATCAAGCTGTCACCTGACCAATCGTTCCCATGGTTCTTTTAGACTTCCAGTATGATAAATTGAAAGGCACTATTATCTGTCTGTTGTGAAGGGAACTGTTCGGGCTTTGATAAGATATCACTGCTCCCAGGTGAGAGGCGGCTGACAGCCATCAAGGCAAAACAACACACAGGAACACTGAACAGCAGAGCACAGGTTTACAAACATCTGTTGTCATTATTTATTACTTTTCTTTGGCTTTAAGTTTCTGACTCATCTTTAGATAATTCGGGAACAGATATTTTGCTTTCTGGCTTGCAAATAACAATTGCTGCTGTTTTCATCTTGGGAAAGAATCTTAATATTGAAAGTACATCTGAGTACCTTTTGGATTCACGGAACACGCTTTCCACCTTGGAGCCAGCAAAGTTCTGTTTCCTGCTAGTGATCACTTACTCTTTTTAAGAAAAGTGTCTGAGACTAAATACTTTTCACTGTAACAAATAAATGAATTTTGATGATTACATATAACAAAATGAATTATTTATATCTGAGAGGTTGTTGTTAACGTACCAATGAAGAAGAAATAGGAACTGGTTTTAGTGTTAGCACCTATCAGTTTATATTTTAGCATTCATGGTAAGGTTAAGGAGTCCAATAATTCATGACTCCTTATATTCAGAGCTTCATATTTTAATTGCTCTGAATTACCTATAAACCTAAACACTTGAATTTCCATGCAAGGAACGTGAGTAAAGGAAAGACATTGTCCTCAGTGGACTCAGGTTGTAGTCAGGATTGGGATAGGGAAACCTATTTGCCGTGGGGGGAAGTTTGTGAGGCAACCTTTTTGGAGGAAATCTGTCTGGAAAGTGGGTTGACTTTAACAGAGCTACAGAAACAACCTTATATTTAGGATTTGACTCTTTTGCCTTGCATATTGAACTAGGAGTCAACCTTAGGTCTTAGAGGCCAAATTCTTGAAATCTTACTACACGTAAGTATAATTTTTACTCATATTATACTCTTTAGGGTTACTCTGTTTTTTGTGATTTGTCTTTTTTCTCTTCCTACTACTCTAATGACAGGTACTGACAGGTATTTTCATATGACTGTGTCACTAATTGTTTTTATTATACAACCAAATGAATGTGCCCTTTGGAGCTTACTCAAGGAAAATAATCTGTTGTTGTTTATTGTGGGTTTTAGCGGAATAAAAGTACTATAGTTAGTTGCTAACATCACCACCTTGTGTACAAATATTGTTTTGCATGCAGCTTCCTAATGTCATTAAGCAGTATTGTAATTTCATTACATAGTAATGTAGCACTTCGATTACAGACAACATTTAAATAATTTTGTAATTCAGAATCTGAAAAAAATAAAACATGATTTATTTTTAGTTCTTTATAATTAACCATCTAACATTCCTTTGCTCTCACATAGGAAACAAAAATGTCCCAGAGCCCTTGTGAACTGGGAATTTGTCAAACTACTTTTAAAAACAATGACTCAGGAATTTGGAGTAAAAAAGGAAAAGAAAGAATTACGTTTCTGAAAGACTCATAAGTTTCCAAAAAATACCAATAGTAGAGGCAGCCAGCAGCTAGAATATTTGGTGCTGAGGTATTTTTAGTTTGTCCCATAGACTAATGTTGGAAAGTTACTGCCTTGAAAGTATCATTTAATTTTCA
This sequence comes from Aplodontia rufa, assembly GCA_004027875.1. NCBI lineage: Eukaryota > Metazoa > Chordata > Mammalia > Rodentia > Aplodontiidae > Aplodontia > Aplodontia rufa. The sequence goes on from PVKS010001935.1 coordinate 113,468, forward strand.
GAAATGAAGAGCACCTCTTGAGGTTCTCAAAGTCATTTTGTTTTCTCCTTATGGCTTCTGGCGTGTCAGAGCTCCATACCAAGTCCTTAGAGGTAAACAAAATTCCAAAAGGGAAAAACCTTGTGGTCCAGTGAAGGGGTAGTGGCTAGAAGGGAAAGGATTAGAATATCCAATACATTTGTCACAGGTCCCAGAGGAAACAAATAAATGTGTTCTCTTCTCTCATAGGAAAAATGTCAACCAATTTATAGATAAAAAACATTTTCATCTTTGGATTTTTGTGCTACATTTTTATGGTTTTTCTCTCTTTTGATAAGTGAATTTATTTTTAAATTCATGAGTTCACACAGCAGCAAAACAAGAACTTGTTACAGGCCATAGCATCCAATACTTTTTGTACTTCTGGAGTTTGTCTACTTCAAGTCTGATTATGTGGTAAAAACTTAAAAAAATTCCTAAAGATGTAAGGCAAAGAACAGCAATACAATGGCATGTGTGTGTGTGTGTGTGTGTGTGTGTGTGTGTGTATGAGACCTTCTGAGATACTTGGATACTTGAAAGTGAAAGTTCACTCAACAAGCCTAATAGGTCTTGTGACATTGACTAAAGATTAGTTTTCTTGTTGTCTTAATTCCTTAGTAGTCTCTTCTCATAATTAAGAAAATATCTATGGAAAAGGTAGGTAGTTTTGAGCAAATGACTTTGGAGTTTCTTTTATCATTTTTCATTTTTTTTTCATGGTTCTGGGGATCAAAGCTAGGGGTGCACTACCACTGAGCTACATCACCTGCCCTTTTTAATTTTGAGACAGGGCCTCTAGGTTGCTGAGGCTGGCTTCTAACTTGGGATCTTCCTGCCTCAGCCTCCAGAATAGCTGGGATCACAGGCATACATCACTGAACCCAGCTCTGGTGTTATCTTTATAATGGTAATTTTTCTGATAAATAGACAAGCAAAATCACAAATTAAGGGTAGATTTCAGTTCATCTTATAAAAACTTCACTTCCAATTTCTTAATTCTGGTTTCTTACTAGTCATACAGAGAAATGCTATTAAAAGGAGATAGATATTCCCAAGATTATTTCTCATGATTTTTCTATTCTATAATAATATCAGCAGTATATTTAAGAATACCTCATGATTTCCAAATTAGAAAATCTATTTCTTTTGTGTCAACAGCAATCCTATGATGTTGGCAAGGGCAAGACATCCAACTTTATAGAAGAGCAAACCAAAGATCAGAGATAAGACAGCGAAATACAATCATATAGATGTTAGAAGTTGTCGTTAAAGAACTCAGGTCTTCTGATTCGTATTTAATGTTATGTCCTCCATTATTTGTCCTCACACTGCTTTCTTTTGGGACCAGGACAGCACTTCACTAGTGTAGATATAAGAAATTAAGTCTATTTTCTAGACGTTTGACCCATTTTGGAGAAGTCTATCCATATAGGGTTTCACGCTGGACAGTCTGCCTGGTGTCATGCTGACAAATATAGAAGGAGGGATTTGCTACCTACTCCTTATGTTTTTGACTTAGAATCAAACACAGTCATTGTGAAAGGCTGTTTCATTTAACTCTGACAACAAATGAATATGTGCACACTTCTATTCATGGTGGATATGTAGAATCTGTGAGATACCTAATGCTTTGTAAAGCATGAAATGAAGTTTTTGAAATGTACCTAAAAGGAATAAAATTCATGGACACTTTCTTTTGGGCATTATTCCACAAGACTTCAAACTTCCATCCAGGTGCTATTTACTTAATATCAAACAATTGTTTCAAGTGTTTGATGCTGAGAGGTCAGCCACTTATGATCTTTGGAGTGGGAGTATGAAATTGCAAAATCTTCAGAACAACTGGAGGAGGGTGCTAAATACAACTATAATGAAGAACTGAGATTCACTGAATGATTCACCTTTTTAATTGGCTACTCATACTATAATACAGAAATGAAAAAGAACATCGACACATTTTCATAAAAATGACTTTTAAGATTATTAAAATAGAATAAAATAAGGCACATTTTTAAAAAATACCATTTAACTTTCTTAATTAACATGGGAGAACAAAAAAATACTACTTGCTATAAGCAATTTCTAATTTTCTCCAAAAGATTCAGAGAATGGAACAGGTTTCTGTAAGTTGAAATGAAGTTAAATGGTCTCTTTTGCGAATATTAGAACTCATTTCTCTGCCTGAGACACTAAGAAGATTTCACTTGAATAGAGATGAAGTTGAGCAAACTCATCACTACTTACAAGGCAGAAGCAAACAGTGGAATATGAGCTAAGCTAACTTTATTTCTCAAACTCAAAAATCGTAACAATAAAGTTCTTTACATGAACAACTTTGTGAACTGCAAGAGGCTAATTTCTTTCCTTGCATTGAGCCAAAGAAATGAAGGGAGAAAATTATTCTTCTCTGTTGGTCTCCTGTGTAAAATTTCTTTTCTTATCATCCCATCTAGTCATATCTTTCTGCAGTTTGAATTACCCTCTTTTTCCTCAGACTGGTAAGGCAGTGAAAAGATGTTTGTTCTGCTAATTAACTTTATTACCCTGATAACTCCCTGCAGCCTTTGACGAAAACAATTACCGTTACTCCTTTTTTCCCCCACTGGCAAAAAAAAAAAAAAAAAAAAAAAAAAAAGGAAAGAAGAAAAAAAAGACTATTAATTAGAAATGAGGCCCAGGTCCCTGCCATGTTATCCTGCCACGTTCCCAGGCCCTCGAGCAGGATAGCATTACATTGTCAGTAGTAATTTAGCTCTCATCTGTCTCTGCTAATTATTGTCACATTCATCAAATTCATCAACAAAAGTGCTCTCAGAAGGATTGCATATTTGCAGTTAATACAGCATAAACTGGTATTACCCATCACCACATTTGTGATGATGAGAGGGACGCAACTTATTCATCCCTAATTAGAGCAAGCTGGGTAATTAATTATGCATTCCGCCTTATTACTTCTGAGTTCCCAGATATTGTTTGTCTAAAGCAGGAGAGAGAAGCCTGAAAATGCAAAAAAAAAAAAAAAAAAAAAAAGGGTGATGTGTTTTGTCACATGCGCTATGCCATAATTCCCACCTGACAAACTAGCTGAATCAGTGGAAAATTGCGAGTTGTCAGCAGCAGAATAAACTGCTGTAATAGCTGATTAATGATCAGCACCTGTGACAGGTGCTGTACGGGACTGTAAACTTGGTTTGATTAACAGTCACTGGACGAATAAATATTAGTGACAGTCAGCGGAGAGCAAGTTTGCTTGTTTTCTTCCCTGTTAACAAATCGCACGCATTAAAGTTATTGATATTTCTGTCTGAGACACTCTATTTTTTTGTAGTTATCTGGCAACATTGGCAGTGAGTTTTAATGGATTGTGTTTGTTTCTGTTCTGTTATTTTATTTCAGAACTAAAATTGTATTTTGACAAGATGACCTGTAGGGGTTTAAATCCACCAGGTGTGGAAGAAAAGACTACAAAATAACAGGATTCACACTTGGCTTAATTTATGCTCACCTGCTAGTAATCTGTGTGCGTGTGCATACATATATACGCGTAAGGCATATGTTCATTACATCCATTTACATGTATGTACAATAACTATTAAGGACTGTTCATGCTAAAAAACACAGACACATACTTAGAATGTGTGATGCTTAATTTGTTTTAAAATTTTAATTGATTTTTTTTCTCTGAGTTGGATATTTTTCCTGTAAATATTGACTGAGTTCTTGTAACCCAACGTCTCAATCCAGAACTGAAGGGACCATTTTCCCAAGGCAGCTATTCAACACTGCTGCCAGCTTGATTGCTTCTACTGAATTGACCATTTGCAAACAGATTGGTCAGGGGGTGATTAACCTGTGTGAGCTCACTGGTTGTTAACCAAGAGTCCTGTACACAGAGGCACGCAAAGTGGGAGTGATGGGAAGAAGCAATTTTATCTTATTTTATTTTTTAGATTGTAGTAAAAGAAGCCACTTGCCTTCACTATGGTTGTTTTGAATTTTTGTATTGTGTATGGAAAGGTTAAGATTGTGAGTTTTGGAATCCAAAAGACCTGATTTCAAATTTTGGTTCTACTAAATGGCTGTGAGTTTGGGTAAGTTATTTCATCTGCTTGATTTTTTTTTTTTTTTTTTTTTGGTTTCTCAAGAGTAAATGAGAGCATTTCCAACTCACTTTATATGGTTACAGAGAAGATTAAATGAGGTCATGTATGTAAAGCATCCTATTACAGTGCCTGGCAGGGGCAGCATTCAATAATTAGCAGTTTAATTAATACAATAGCTAAATTACCTTTGGTTTCTATTCCATATGGTGAATTACTTTAACAACAATTATCATTTTTTCCTCCTTAGACTACAAAATAATGACAAAAATTGAAAACCAAATCTAAACAACTATGCTCACTTATTCCTGAATGAGACCAAGATGAGTGATATCCCAGGGAGCTCCTGCGGTAGGGCAGAGTTTAGAAGAACACCTCCTGTCCTTCCTCCCAAATCTGCCTAAGAAGGCCTTCTTCGGAAAGTTCTTCGTTGAGGCCAGAGGTACAATCTGCACCAGCAGCAACACCAAAAATAACAGCAGCAAAGCAAGTTCATTTTGAAAATATATTATCTGTTCATTTTGGTGATGCACTGAGAGATGTGGTGCAGTGCCTCACAATTTTCAAAACACCATTAACTAGAACACAACTGCCATGCTTCCAGGACATTAGGGAATATGTGCCTATTGGATCATATTAAATTCATAAGGGGCAAATTTCTAAAACCAATGTATTTAGATAAAATAAAAACAAAAATAAAGGCGGCTTTGAAGCTTCAGTTTGATCTGTATTGATTCCAAGAATATTCTGGAAGTAGTTTTCATGAAGAATCACAACAGTTTTTAATATTATTCTCACAATAATATTTCTAATTCACTTAAAAAATTAAAAACACTATGTCTTACAAAATCTTCAGGAAAACATAATAATGTTTAATGATAAAACATATCACCTTTGGTAATCACCAAAGCAGAGGTTGTTAACCACTATACATTGGAATAACTTGGGGAAACTTTTTTTTTTTTTTTTTTTTTAAAGAGAGAGGGACAGTGAGAGAGAGAAAGAGAGAAACAACTTTATTTAGTTTTTCACATGGCCTTAGTTGCTCCAACGCTTAGTTGTGTACGTGGTGCTGGGGTTTGAACCCGGGTCCTCGTGCTTGCCAGGCAAGCGCCGAAACCGCTGAGCCACCGCTCCAGCCCCTTGGGGAAACTTTTTAATTAATTAATTATATTGACTTTTTCAAACTTATTGTTTTTTTTTTTTCTAAAGAGTGAGAGAGAAAGTCAGTTTTATTTATTTTTTCATCTGGTTTTTGCTTTGCTGACACTTAGTTGTATATGTGGTGCTGAGGTTTGAACCTGGGTCCTCGCTCGCACATGCCAGGTAAGTGCTCCACTGCTAAGCCACCTCTCCAGCACCCAAACTTATTTTTTTAAATGGATATTGGGACCTACCTCCAATTGTCTAATTCTATTGGTTTTAGGGAAACTTGCAGTTTGGCATGTCTAAAAGCTCCTTAGGTGATTCTGAGATATACATACAGGGATCTATCTCTATCTATAAGCTTTAGAACTAAATATGTAAAATTAGAACTTTATGTAATGACAGTAAAAAAAAGTAAAAATATTTTCAGATGATAGAGCAATTATTATGAAAAGGATGTATATAGAAACATTTAACTACATACACGTAGGAGTTTACTGTTAAAGTTGTTAAAGTAGCATGATACCTGTTGGGGGATTAGTTAATCCAACTAGGAAGAAAAAAAGCTGATAATTCAAACAGTTAAGAATAACTGGACTCATTGCAGGGTCAATTGCCTTATCTCGCTGGGAAAAATAAACCCAGAGTCGGTGGCCAGAATGTTCCTGCAGCTGACGGCTGGACTAGATGGGTAATTGTGGCTCACTTCCAAGTGGATACTCCGCTGCACAAATGGTAACTGGAAGTCAAGAGACCAGAACAAATATCTGCCATTTGGCACACAAACACAGATTATAAATCAGGTAACAGGTACTCTATGACTGCTTCTTTCTGCATTTTAAGTAAGCTTTGATCGTCCTTGGTGCAGGTAAGTGCCTGTTCACAGCAGGGTTCATTGATCAATCGCTTCCTCTCTGTGGCTCATGGTCAGACAACCATGCAACATGAAAAATAAACTGGAAGTTTCCTGCTTGACTAGAACACTGATATTCCAAATTATGCTACAGTCCCATCAGGAAACCAGCTCACTCTGTCAACTTCTACATGTATATCATAGAATTCTTAAAGTCTGCTAGCATCTTAGTTTAATTTTTAAAATAATTTTAAAATAATTATACTTCATCATGTTTGCTCAAAACAAAAGCATCTACCTATGAAAATTTTAGGGGAGAAGTCTCACTTGGCATATGGGATTTTGGGGTGAGTCAACGGGAATGACTGGTTTCACAGGATGACTTGACTCTGAGTTTTCCATGGTCTACAGCAAAGGTGGGCAAACTGTGGCCAGTGGGATAATCCGGACTGCCATCCATTTCTGTAAGGAATTATAAACTAGGAATGTTTTTCACATTTTTAAGAGGTTGAAAAAATTTTGCAAACTGTGTTTTGTGACTTGTGAAAATAGTATGAATTCAAATTTCAGTGTCCATTCATCAAGTTGTATTGGGATGTAGTCAAGCTTACTTGTTTCCACAATGTCTGTAGCTGCTTTTGTGCTAAAATGGCAGAGTTGGATAATTATAGCAAAGACCGTAAGTCCCACAAAACATAAGATATTTACTATTTGCTTCTTTCCAAAAAAGGTTTGTTTGTCCCTATTGAAGAGTAATGTTTTTCAAAGTTTAGAAACTCCTGGGATGTTTATGCAAATCACCTAGGATCTTGCCAAGATATAAATCCTAATTCAGTTAGGTCTGTGCTGCATTTCTACTAGGCTGCCTGGTGATCCTGATACTGAAGGTCTGAGGACCATACTTCGAGAAGCAGGGCACTAGGCTATGACTCTCACCATAAAGGTTTAGAAGACTGATGTCAGCCTGATCAAAAGCAGTTCTTTCAGGAATGGACTCACATTAAGTCCACAACACTGATGTAGAAACTGAGAAATCTGATTTATTAATCAGTCAATGAGAATTACCATAGCACCAATTCAGAATATTCTGTTCCTTTAGACATGGCACCTGGGATGCCATATTGAGCAGCTTATTTTATAAGAATGGAAGGGAAATGGGGAGAGCTTTGTGTATTTAGGTGGTTGAAAAACTTCAGACTGCTAGAGATGTGCTAGCTTGCTGCTATAGGGACCAGACCAGTGATGTTTTAAAACATATGCAGATGACTATAGTTTATAACAATTTATTATTTATTTTATAAATAACTAGAAAAGAGGAATTCAAAACTTTCTAACATAAAGAAAAGTAAATGTTTGAAGAGCAAGAAATGCTAATTATCCTAATTTGATCATTACTCATTATGTATACATATTGAATTATCACATTATTCTCCATAAATATTTAAATTATCACATGTCAATTAAAATAAATATAAAAGTAAAATGGAAAAGATTAGATACAAACACATTGAAGATTGAGTTCAATTAGGTATGGTCAGACATGCAAACACAGAAATGAATGACATAAAAGAGACAGTTTTTTTTTAAATTTACAGATCCCTAAATTAATCAAGCTTGTCTCATGGGCTCAAGTGATTCACAGGAATCAAGGGGAATGGGAGGGTAAATGGGTTTGAATAATTTCAGTGAGCTCTGGGGTTTAGGGGATGCCTCTAGTTGACAGGCAGCTGTCCCTGAGGTAGAGGAGGTAGAGATAGGCCTAGAATGCAAAAACTAGATAAAGAGCGGGGTATTTGGAGGTATGGATTTTTGAATTGGTTTATAAATGAAAGTCATTTTCATAGGTGAGTTGTTTGCTATCCCTAGGAATTAGCTTTGGACGAGAAGGCTTGTCCAGTGTTCAAAAGGCCCCATACATCAAGACTCAGAAAATAAAAGCCAAGGCACCCTTGACTAGAGTGTCCACCCCATGGTGGACACTGCCCATGAATGCTTACTTGATATCTCTTTTCCTTTTTTATTTTAAAAATGTTGTCGTTGATTAAGCTCCTTTTGAATGGATATGCTCTTTAGATCTGCTAATTTTTTTTTGAGACAAAATCTTTCTGTGTTGCTCAGGTTTGTCTCATGGGCTCAAGTGACCACTCCTGCTTCACAGCCTCCCAAATAGCTGGGTCTACAGGCACATATCACTGTGCTATGTTAGCTCTGTTAATTCTTTTAGCTTCCAGAAATCTGGTCTGGGGATTCTTTGGTCTCTTTTAATTGATTTTGGGTATTGATTATCAAGTTCAACATAACTTCTATCCCTCATGTGTTGATTATTTAGCTTAACTTAGAAAGCAATCTTATTTTGCTCACTACTAAGCCAGAGAGGGTTTCTTTCTGTGTGTCTTCTCTCTATGGTGCCCTATATAGACAACACTATATTTAGTATATCTAAAACTTAAGGTAACTATTTGGACAGTTGTAACACCCTACTTCAGACCATGGTATCCGCAATCTTTCCAAGAAGGTCACAGATTGCTGATGGTGACATTTAATGGTGGACCTGAGTGGGAGCCACATTTTTCTTTTTTTTAAAAGACAGAGGGACAGTGAGGGAGACAGAGAGAGAGAGAGAGAGAGAGAGAAAGAGAAGCAATTTTCATTTAGTTTTTCATGTGGCTTTCGCTGCTCCAAGACCTCATTGTGTATGTGGTGCTGGGGTTTGAACTCTCGTACTGGCGCATTCCAGGCAAGTGCTGTAACCACTTAGCCACTGCTCCAGCCCAGTGGGAACCACTTTTGATGACACTCTGGTTACACAGAAGATGGAGGTGACATTGTCATCATATATAAGCTTCCATACCTCTTTTTCATCACAGAGATTTTTACAAGCCATAGGGAGAATCTAGTCTTTGCTCATTGTTCATGATTATTGTATGAAACCATGCTTTGGAATTTTAAAAGATTTCCCTGCACATTTCATTTTAAGAATGTCCTAAGTCTAAACTCATGTAGAGTAGCATCAAGAGAACTGGTGTTCTAGTCTTAGTTACTGTGGACCATGACCAAAATCAGTTTCCTCATCAGTTAAAATGTAGTAGCAAGAGCTTGGATTACATCTCCAAAATCTCCTTGGAATCTTCCACCTTTACAACACTGAGTTCAACTGAAATGCTTCTGTTAACATACATATAAAATGGGGTTAATTTCTTTGTTGCCACATTTCTCATTTCATATGGCATATGCCACATGATATTTTGGTCTTCTGTTTGGTCTTTATTTCTTTTCCCTGGTGCTCTTTTTACTTGTTTACAATTCAATTCTTAATTTCCTTCATCAAAAAAGAAAGAAAAACTCTTTGAGACAGATATTTAATTCAATTTTGTATCTCTGAGCAGTTTTTGTAAATAGACCATCCCATAAATGTTGATTGAATGTTAAAGTAGTATGGGAGGACCCTCAAACAAATAACTTTGGAATAGCAGTATATTAAAAGGTTAAGAGGATGCAACCTTGCACAATAAGGGAGGACTTTGGTAAACCAGTTGTTTGGAGGCGTGGCAAACTCCAGTGTCATATTGCATTAACTACATTCTACAAAGTTATAAAACAATTTAATTCCTCCAAAAACCTTGAAAGAACAACTTAACTTTAAATTTCTTATTGTCTCATTATATTTCTGATAGTTCTATAATTATTTTCTATGTGAAGGCTTAAGAAAATTTTTTGTTTGCACTGAGATTGGAATTTTTACATTATTTATAGTTTGAGGAAGGGAAGATGTTCCATCTACAATAATGTCAATGCCACACCTACGTATGCTTTGTTGGATTTAAGGAAAATCTTTAGAAATATGTTTTCTTCCTTTAGTACAGTTCCATTTATGTGCAACGTTTCTCATCAGAAAACTGGAAAGCAGCAGTGGGTAGGAACGGGGGGAGTCAAATGCAGAGCTGGTGCCAACAGATGCAGAAATGCCACAGAAATCTTTGGCCCCGAAATAATAGCTTACCAAAATACACACACACAGTTGTTGGACTCCTGAACAGATACACAGCCGTCCACACAGACAACAGTGCTGTTGGCCAAGAGTCCCGGAGGCAGGCCAACCTCTCATCCAGATGCCAGTGCCAGTGAGGAACCATTTGGCATCTAGTCCTCTGGCTGCAGCCTTCTCTCCTACTTTCTGGCATGAATTTTGATAGGGGCTGCTCAAGTAAATTAAGACCCGAAAGAGTTCTGTATTAATACGCTGCAACAACACAGAACACAGTGCCAAGGAGCCCTTTATGCTATTTGAATGCTTTTATCACTTTATTTTTTTAAAGTGTCGAAGAACTCTGACTTCTGCATATTTGTCCACAGATAAATGCAGTTGCTTTGAAAATTAGGAGTGTTATATGTTTTTAAGAGAGGGACAGTGAGAGAGAGAGAGAGAGAAAGAGAGAGAAAGAATCAATTTTACCCACTTTTTCATGTGGCTTTTGTTGCTCCAAAACTTTGTTGTGTATGAGGTGCTGTGTATGGGGTTCAAATTCGGGTACTTGTACATGCCAGGCAAGTACCGTAACCGGGCGCCACCCACTCCAGTCCCAGGAGTGTTATATTTTGATTTCTGTATGGAACCAACATTCCTCAATCCAGAATTTTTTTTTTTAAAGAACAAGCAACTGAAAACACATATGCAAGTAAATGAATAAATAAGAAGAAAGAAAAGAGATGAATAGAACAGATGAGAAAAGATCAAGAAATAAAATACACTGATCTTTTCGGGAAAGTGAAAGATATTGTGCCTATCTCTTCAGCACTAGCAAAAGTACATGTTGAAAAAAATCTCATTACTAATCAAAAGATTGCAGTAAGAACACATGTCTTCAATGACAATTGATTAGGTATCAATATATATTTATGATAGTTTGCAATCAGCACTAACTTCCCAGAAAAAAAAATAAAGTCAACACAAAGACTTTAGTTCTCCTTGCAGTGTAATCTCATCAAATCCGGTTTCCACCTGTGTGAGCCGGTGCCTGTCTGCTACAGTGCCATTTCCCACTCCTTAGCCCGACCCACAGAGCGGTTTTCTGTTTATCCCTTCCTTCCTCAGAGCAGTGAGGCTGAGCAACCAGACAGAGGTTGCTGACTGATCTGGCTTCATTTCTGCTGCTACTTTGCAAGAGCAAAGTTTTAAGATTTATCTGACACATGGGAGAATTGTCAGAGGATAGTACAATATTTGATAATTTTGATGAATTCAGGAAATACTTCAGTTAAAAGGATATACCTCAATGTACACAATAAATAGTGACTTTTAATTTAAATTTGTATAATATCAACACAAGACCTTAAACTGCTATTAAACGCAAGAGAAATGCAAAAGCAAGGCAGTCAGGCTTACATTGCTTTGCTTGGTTCTGCCAGCTAATTTTGCCTGACTGTAACACTTGAATTGGAGGAAAGATTTCTCTGTATTCCAAAATGTTTCTCAAATTTTCCCGTGAAAATACCATAAATTCTTGAGACTGCCTTGTTAGAGATTCAGCCACAAAGTGATCTTACCATAGAAGAAGCAATGTTTTCGCTGGATACTGTTAGTGGTGCTGCCATATTAGTGTAACTTGAAGCAACATTATTTGCTCTCAGATACCTAAGTATCATTGACATTGATAAATCATCCTCACAGAGATACGAACAAATGAATCAAATACTCATCATCACACTCAGGAAAGACAAACATTTTTACGTTAAGGAATAATACATAATAATAAGCCTACTTATGCAATGCTGTGTTACATGAAGATTTCTTGATGAACTGTACAATCCTACCCAGCTATAAATTATGTGACTAGCACATTGGAGAGATGGCTTAATCATAGGAAAGCATGTGGCCAAGGTACATTGTAGAACATATAATACTTCTTTCCATTTTAGACCAAAAAAAAAAAATCTATTCAGTCATTAGAGTGAAGTGTAACCAACTGATAAAAATCTTCAGTTTTCCCATTGTGTAAATGTGATAAATTCGTTTGTTACTAATGACATCAAAGTGATGTTTCCATAATTAAAGTTCTTCAGTAACATGTAAAATACTTAGCTACATAAAAAGGCAATAACTATATGATTAAATGGATGATAGCAATTTTAGTTGTCTACTGTCTTCCTAGGAATTTCCTAAGTCACCCATTGAAATGAAACCTGCAGTATTTACACTGTATGGTCTCCTTATGTGATTTTACCTAACTCCACATTTTAGAAGAAAATCAACTGGTGTATTTCCCACATTATTCTCCACTTTCTCTTTTAAAGAAAGAGATTTATTTTACTTTGGGACCAAGCATTAAACTGTAAGGAGAACATCTTTTCTCCCTGTGAGCTGAAGAAAGGGGCTAACTTGATGGAAAGATGTTCCCTTTCCACTGATGGGAGGAGGCGGAGCAGCTCTAGCCTGCGTTCCCCTTTCCTCTGCACATCCTTCAACTGTCTATAACACCGTCGTTCACTGTATCCTCCTGTGGCCCATCTGTGTGCCTGCAAACATCTAGAGACAGCAGATCCCAGCATTGGCCACACAGCTGCCTGGTCCTTCCTAACGAAATGAAAACTCTAAACTGCCAAGATTATAAATAATCTCCTTCCTCATAGACATGTGCTACCTGAAAACCTTACAGTAAATTTTGTGTTTTTGATGGTGCTTCATAAGGAAGATCTCTAGGCCTTCAGCAATTACTTGTGTATGCATTTTTATGCTCTCATCTGATTACTTATGACGACATGTTCAAATTTATCTATAAACACTAATTTTGAGGAATGTTAACAATTTTAGCTAAATCTGTTGCGTGCTTGGTGTGTGCTTTACATGCATTTTTTTAAAAATCAATGCTCACAAGTCTTTAAAGTTTGATTGGTATGCTTTTCATTTTATCGAAAAGGGAAGTGAGGATGGGAGAAGGTAAGGAACATGGCTAAGCTGTTTAACTGAGCAGAATTTGAACTGGCAGTATGAATCCAGAGGCCACACTCTGAAACAGTACAGACAGCATAACTGTTAGGTGAAAACAGGATTTGGGAGTCAATGAATTTGGAAATGCAGAATTAAAACAAATTGAACAAGCTTTTTTTTTTGGAGGGTGGGGCAGGTTTTCTCAGAACCTTTAATATGTCTATGAACATTGACTCTCTAAGGTGACTATTTCCTGAAGTCATTGATCCTCATTGATCTCTCACGTAACTAATGCTCTTTATATAACACTGTGGGAACTGCTGCCTTGGTATGTATTTTTAGAAGCCGAATTTCAGAGTCAACCCAATTATACTTTCTACTTGTTGCTTTTAAAATTCTGAATGAGTTACTGTTCTTTAGCAAATGAGAATCTCAGAGATAAATGATGGCCTCCAGGGGTGAAGGGGACCATGATTTGGAAAATACAGAAGGTGAAATATGTATGAATAACCATGACATAGATAGGACCAATTTGAATCTCCACTTTATCTTCATTTTACACTTTATGCTTCACTTCTAGGAGAAAGGGGCAAGCAGTTAAAAAGAAATTTGATGTTAATGCTTGGTATTTGCAGTGTACAGAGAACTCTTTAATACATTATATTATTTGGCTCTTAACAACAACCCATTTTAGGGGAAAGGTAAAGAGATTAGAAAGGCTTAAAAGCCAGGAAATGGTAGATCTGACTCTGACCTAAGGCTTCTGACTTCTAGTCTAATTATTTTTTTTTACAATGTCACTAGTACTCTAAAAAATTGATTTCCAGGGGATGTCCTTTAATCAGGTAATAGTCAAGCCAACGTGAAATACCTCTAACTCCTGTGGTTCTGAAATAATTGCTGATTAGACCAAAGAACCTGATGCTAATGAGAAAGACTCAGTATTCAAGTGCTTGGTCCTGAATGTCAAATGCCAATTCTGCTGCTTACCATGGTTGGAGCCCTGAGGAAAACATTGATTTTTTTTTTTTACTTATATAGTCACCAAAAGAAAATTAAATTTATTTACTAAGCTGTACCTACAAAGATAGACAAATGGCCAACATGATTTTAAGTTTTCAGAAAAATATTGAAACAAGAGTTTTTTCATATATTCAGTCAATGAAAAATATTTCTTGTTTTCTTTAAACTGTTTTATTAATCAGTGATTGACTTTCTCCCAAGACTTTCCTGATTTTTGTCTGATAGGACTGAATGTGTCTCGTGCAAAATTTATATGTTGAAATTTAATTGCCAATACAATAGTGCTAAGAAGTGAGGCCTGTAGGGGGTAAATGAGTCATGAGAGCACAGACCTCACAAATGAGAATTAGCACCCTTGTAAAAGAGGAATGAGGCAGCTGTTTGCCCTCTTTTTCTCTTTGTTCTTTCGCCAGGCGAGGACAGTCTGTGTTCCCCCTGGAAGATGAAGTAATAGGATGCCATCTTGGAAACAGGCACCAGGCCCTCACCAGACTCTGAGTGGGCTGCTGCTTTGACCTGGGATTCCCCAGCCTCCCAAACTGCGAGAAATAATTTTATATTACTTATAAATTACTAAGTCTTACGTATTTTGGTATAACAGAACAAATACAGTAAGACCACATCCTTTAAAGGATTTCAGTATATATATATTTAGAAGGTGGTAACATTAATTATGATAATATTCTTATTAAGTAATACTTTTTATAATGATTTTTACTGGA